>VYZV01020588.1:54080-75390 GCA_013401275.1 Pandion haliaetus
ATGGTGTTTGAAGTGAGAAATTCTTTAAAAAAGAACCAAATACTTGGGATCTGGAGGCTGCTCTTTAGCAGAGCATAACGGTTTCAAGGCAGGCAGGTCAAATTTGGGGCCCGAATTGTTTAATAATGGATAGATAAGGAAAAGATGTTCTCTGGGGGCTTGATGCGACCCTCGTCAAGGCAATGTGAGTTATTCCACTGACTTCAATGCACTTGGATTAAAAACTCTCTGACAAAAGAAACCCCGGCTATTTAGCCCAGACCTAGTGCACTGAGAAGGAATTAGGCCATCAAGTTCAGAGAAGGATCAGTTCCATGCCTTTAAATAGCTTGTTAACAGTATTTCCTTAATTAACATCAGTTACTTTAACAAAAAGGAAAAAGTCTTTGCTTGCCCATGACCATTCAAATCTGAAGAAAAAAAAAAAAATCCTTACCTGTTTTTTTTCTGTGAAAATACAGCCCACTTTAGGAAATCGCAGTTATTTCCATTTTTTACAGAAAGGTGTATGGAATTTAAAACCTTACAGATTTTTAATATTAGAAATATAATCTTTTGCATATTGCTAAACCACAGGCACAAATAGCAGTTCATCTTTTTATTTTTTAATTTGGCGATTAAAATCAAGTAAAACATGAAACTCTGAGATGCAAATAGCCCCAGAGTCCACAAGCACAAAGGAAATGGCTTCAGAATGAAGACATTTATTTTCTTCTGTTGCCCTGTAACATGGTTTATTTAGTTTCATGTGATTTGTGCCAGGACAAAGTGTGTTTTATAAACAAAAAAAGGGAAAAGGTTAAACTGGTAATAAAGTGCAATGATAATAAAAAGTAACGATGATAAAAAAAATGATGACAAAAAAAAAGAAGGGTGAAGACTATTGCAAGTACGGTGTGGGTGCATCAGTGGGACCCCAAAATAGATTCATTAGGAGATTAAAGATAACTATGTTTGGTGGGGGAAGAGGAGGCTTCAGAATCGTTTCTGTGTTTCCTAGGCTGACAGGCTGCTTTGGAAGCTGCTGGGATTTGTGCTCACGAATCACTTGGGCATTTCGGAAGGTTTATCCTCTGCTCCGGCTGTTGTTGTTCGGTTCTCGGTCAGATTTTTCCCCAACACCAAATCCCACTGTCCCCGAGATGCCCTGTGTAGGAATACTGAGAAAAACCGAGGAGCGGTCTTTTTTTTGCAAGTGCAATATCCCCGTGGTGGGGCGAACAGGGTTAGAATCCCTCATCTGTGGATTTTTGGGAATGGTGCGTGATGGTCCCGGCTGGGGATTCCGCTGTGGCATGGGGTCTGGCCAGCCGGGGAGTGGGGTTGAGGGGCCAACCCTGACCCCACTCCCACCCCAGGCCCATGGAACGGGGACACCGAGTCTCTTATCCACACGATGGCACTCTTAAGCTTTCAAACAATTTCATCAAACTCTCGGCTTTTAATGTGAAACCTATTTTTTCCCCTGCCAAAAGCAAAGGAGGAGTTGGGGGGGACGGGGACACACAACTTGGAGTCCCCCTTGAAATCCGAATGTCTCAGGTTGTCCCCAGCCCACTCCACGCCGTGGCTTTGTGGGCTGCACCCCATGTGCCACCACCACCCTGGGCTGGTTCCAGCAATGACCAGGGCACCCGCCACGCTCCCCGTTTTGCAGGAAGGGAGAGTGCTCGGTCCCTTGAGTGGCTGAAGGGCAATGAAGAGCACCTGGAAAGGCTGGTTTAGAAGCACCAAAAAAACCTGTTAAAAAGCCCTTCTGCGTGGCAAGAAGGCTGCAAACACTGCAGCCCAAGAGCAAGCTCGTGTTTGGACATTTATGGGGGAAAAAGGTCATATTTTTTGTTTTGTAGCTTATTCTGCGCAGCCTAGGCTGTACAAAAGTCAGGAGTGTGGGCTGTTTCCTTGAACAGTTTTAGCTCTTAAGTTTGTTTTACAAACAAGAATTCTTTGCTATCAATCTGGCAACTTCTAGGAGCGCTAAATTTACTCCATGTTAAAGCGCATGTGGGGGGTGATGGGGGCAGATCCTGTCCTTCTCAGTGCACTTATTCTGATGGCTGTATCGCTCTGTCTGGGACGTATGTGTGTGCCTGTCGGAAAAGTCAGCAAATCACTGCACACCAGCACAGCCGTGGAAGCAATTTCTGCTCCTTTCTCCCCGCCTGCCAGGTGGGTTTGGGTATTGTGGTCAGGGGTCTGGAAGGATTTTCCGTGTCTGCAGCCTCATGGTACACGGTGGTTGCACAGGCAGCAGCTTGCCCTGGATTTGTGTACAGGTTGCTGACCTGATATGTTTTCCTGGCAGGGGAAAAAACAAGACCTTGCTTCTTTGTTCCCTTCTTCACCTGAAGGTATCACCTACCTTTTGGATACAGAGCTTCAAACTTCTCCATCAGGTCTTGACCACCAGTGCTTAATGCCACCGCTCCTGCTAGGGCAGCATATGCCAACCCATTTTTCAAGGGAAAAGAGTTTCACGTCGCCATTTCACTGATGCAAAAAAAAGGGCCATATCATCACCAGGCAGGGCAGCAGCTGAACCAGGAATGAAGCTCCAAGGGCCTTCGGCATAGCCCCCGAGTCAGCCGTCCTCACATCAGCCAGCCCATGCTGCCAGAGTCGGATTTAATCTTGCAAAACTGCACGCAATCCGTTATTAAAAACTAAGTAGCAACGGGTCACTGCATCGCAAAATCAAGGGCAGCCACAGCACATGTTGCAAAAAGGACAAATTTCTGACGCCCTGCACGCCAAATGAGCCCTTTGTGGGCATGCTTCCCAGGTACCAGCGTAACGCACCTCCTAAAGGTACTAGCACATTAGGAGAGGGGCTGGTGCCGGGTTGGGATCTCTGCAGGCAGAAGACCTCCTCCCCGGTTGCTGGGGTGTCTGGAGTATTGGTGAATATTGGGGTAGCGGGAGGATCCGGGCTGGGGATGGGAAGCAAGGCAGTTTGGGGTAGGGCAGGAGCTAGGAGCAATGGTTCCCAGCCCCTACCTGCCCTTGGCTTCTTGTTGACTATTTCTGTGGCTTTCTGGGTGTTTGTGGGCTGTGGGGTCCTGTTCGTGCTATTGCCCAGCACCCACGGGGGCACTTTGGAGAGTGGTTGGGGAGAGAGAGGTTTTAGAGCTGTGCTAGATTACATCTTTTGAAAATTGCCAAGCTGGGGTTAGAGGGCATTCTCAAGGGAGTGTCCAAAATCAACACGATTATCTTGATTATTAATATTTGCGTTGGCAGAACTACTGTAGATTTGTGTGGAGAAACACAGTCCCTCCACTGCTTATTGCCGCACATCTGCGGAGCCCGTTGAGCAGCAGCTGATTCATCTACATGGAGGATGATCTTATTTTTTTGCTTTTTCATAAATGTCAAGATGGTTTAGCGTGCAATCTGTATTAGCGGTTGGCTGACAGCACCTCTTTAGGGTCAAATCCTGACAATCACCCCAGAATGAGATACAGTGAGCCCTGTGCAGAGGGCCTGCACAAATTGGATCTTCAAAGGACAAGGAGGACCTGTATTTTAGATGGGTGGGGGAGATTTGTGCATATTTGGCCTGCACTCCTAGGTATCATAGGCAGCTTAATTCTCTGTCTTTTCCATCTAAAACCAGTCAATTTTTGCTGAAACTTAGTCCTGGGGTTTTTTTTTAGAAGCCCCCTTGACTTTACAAAACATTCCCTGGCATGCCAGAGGTTAAAAATAATTAGCTCATTGAATTCTTTAGCGCTTAATTAGACAAGAGCTTATTTGTGAAAACCAGGAAACAATCATTTGGGCAGAGTTCACTCACATGGTATGTTCTGCCTCATTTTTACTAAAGAAATTCTTTTGTTATGATTTTGGAGCATGAGAAGGTCATGTGTCATCCCTGGCTCTTTTTTTTTTTTTTTAATGATTATAGTGCATTTAATAGAAATATGATGGAGAGACCTATGCTGAGGTATTTCTACAGATACATTTTTCTACTGATGTGCAAATACTGCTTTAAGTCCATTACTCATAAAACTCCCCTTTTTTTCATCATCGAATACAACCTTACTATATTTTCTTGTTAAGTGAAGTAAGAAATTGTGCTGTTTTGTAAATATGTAGTAGGTATGCTCTAACATACTGGAAGAAACAATAGATATGTGCATAAGAAGTTAGTGTTGTATCAATACCAAGTTATTTACAGTGCTTTTCTTTCTGCGTTAGCTGCAAAGGGGAATGCGGCAGGAACTCTTCACTGCAATTACAAGATATCTCTTGAGGTCACCTGTGGTTTTGGTTACACGTATTGCAAAGGGAGCATAATTTATTCTAGTTAATTTTGGATTTGAGGAGCAAAAATGCACAGGCTATTAATCTGGAGGATGTGAAATGTTTGGTGCATATGCTGGTGTTTGCAATGCTTTCCTCTCCTCCACAAGCCTCTGTTGAAGAGGGCAGTTCATCAGTTGGTTTGGGGGGCAGAACTGATCTTTCCCTTATAAAATGCAGCATGCTCAATGAATGGCAAAAGTGCTTTTAAAAGGGGCTTGTGGAACACTTTGAAAATATTAATTAGTGTGTTGAAGCATTCTGCATAGCATATCATAGTAAAACTGCTCCAGGGGGTTGCTTGGAATGAATTATTAATATGAATCCCTCTCTCCCTTATGCTTCACACCCTGATTTTATGGGACTTGGCGTGGGTTGGGGTGTCTATTAGATTCACTTATTGCCTGTTTAGTGGGAGTACTTTGTAGACTGTGTCAAAAGGTCACTATTTTTTTTCAGAATCCCAAATTTTAATCAATAAAAAGACTAGATTCCCCCAAATGTGAAAGGCGAGCTATTGAAAAAAAAAAAGAAGCAAATTCACCACAAAGCCATGATCTAAATCGTATCGTCGTTATGCAGTAGAGAAGGGGAACATATCCGGACTGCTCAGTCCCCGTGGCACTGGCACCAAGCTCTTTTAGGTGCATCGCCACTGGGTTGTACTGGAACGTATGGCACAGCCACATGCAAATCGCACCTACACGCTTGTCCAGACAACTCTGAGAAGAGCATTTTCACTAAAAACGTGTTGTAACATGTTCACGCTTCTTTCACATGCATTTAGCTGCCTTGTACCACAAGTAGCGAATTCATAAATTCACAAAGTTCCTTTTCCCCTTTTGGCTTTACAATATCACAAAGTTGAACCTGCTAACCTAACACTGAAAGAGAAAAGCCGTGCTTAAGAAAAAAATTGTTTTTCAGCTCTTGAGGTCTGTTTTGATTAAGTCCCTTGTACACAAATATAAATAAATCCATAAAGTAATTTGACTTTTAATTCATACTTGGATTATGGAAATATTTGTGTTTTCATGGCTGCTAGACTGAATTGCAAAGGGTTTGGAGGGTCCAGTTTTCATTCTTACAAGCAAAAGAAATATGAAAATGGTGGTTTACAAAACAGCGGCACCTATAACACAGTGATTCTCAAAGGACTAAGTATTGTGCCAAAACCCAATTTGTTATCTCTAGTCCATGAAGGCAGGGGGAGACTGAACTTTGGGCTTGATGTTCTCTCATCGCACATTCAGAATTCCCAGTGTCTGCAGTATGAACAGCAAACAAGTTGGCTGGGAGTGCTGAGAATGAAGGGAACATAATATCAGGCTTTTTTTCCCATAATATTAAAAAAAAAAAAAGCAAAACCCACACAAATAAGGAGTTTATTTCTGCATCTCAAAATAGATGCTTAAAAATAGATCTGTGTGTCATATTTGAAAGTCTAAGAATATGGTGTGTTTAGTCTTTCTTGGCAAGAAGCAAAAGGCAAGAAGAAAGGGAAATCTCACAAACAGCATTGGCATTCTTGAAGCATAAAGATTTTAGTTTATTTACGGTGTTAAAAACTTCAGTTAGAGTCATCATTTTAAAAAGCAAATCACAGAGTGGTAAATGCCGAGGAGATTATTAATAATAGCTTTTTAAAAAAAAAAATAAAAAAATGTGAAAGACAGCATGTTATATTGGAGTCTAATAGATAGCATAAATCTGCACCATCTGCAGAAGTTTGACATGGAAGATTTTACTCTTTTGCTGTACTTCCCAAGAGTTCTGCCAACGTGGGGTCTTAGCCGCAATTTCTTGTTGATGACAGCTTGCTGCAATTATGACAGAAACTAATCATTAGCATCAGCCATTTCTTACTTTTAAGAAAATGAACAGCTATTTCATTTGTTTAAAAAAAGCAACGCTGAGAACTAATTCTGTTTTAGGAGTTAAACTGATGATGGATTTTTCTGAGGAAAGGATCATCTTACGGTTTCTTAAGTTGTGAGTGTTATTGGCTCTACGTAATGTGTCCTTTTTTTTCTTTTTTTTTTTTTTTGTTCCAGAGGAGAAAGGTTGCCAACTGATTAATATTTTAAACATGTAGACAACCTGCAGACCTTGCTCTCAGACTCAGATTTCTTCCTTATCCCTCCCGAAAAATGGTTTCATTGCTAAAAACTCATTGTTAGAATTTCATGCTCCCAGGTGAAACATGATTTTTATGCACTTTATTTCACCAAAATTGAGGACAAATAATAACAGAAAGAGTTCAGCAAACAGTTAAAACAATATCACATGTAATCTCTGTGGAGTTTGAAAGATTTCAGCTTCTTGCTTAAAATTATGTGGGTCAACCTTAAGATGGGGGCAATGAATAGGAATATATGCTACATTTCAGGAACTGAATTTTATGTGTCTTTAAAGAAAATGCTGGTAATGCTTAGTGCAACAAAGTATAAGATGCCAATTTAAGCATTTTTATGCGCACAAGGTACTGCAAAGCAAGTTGCAGCGTGCTGTTGTAGGCTCGTCTGGATAATTTATGGGGATTTGTTTATTTATTATTCAGATGAGGACTTAAATATTCCACAATCTCATTTGAAAGTGTAAGATGAGAAACTGGAAGTTTGCAGTGAAATAAGAGAGATAAAGGAGCTGAGAAAGGAACTTTCAATGGCCCCTCCATCCTGGCCAAGCCCCAAATCCACGATGGCTTTTTGTTGACCTAAAACCTAGGTGTGATTTGGACCATGTGAGGGGCTTGTCATGGCCGCTCTGAAGGCTGGTGTGATGGAGTAGGCTCACGTTATGTCCCAGGGCTGTCTCCCTGAATGTCATGAACCAGATTTAGCACCTGCTTATGTCAGTGCAAATCCAGAGTGCTCCATCAACACCAGAAGAACCACTCCAAAATTGCACCAGCAAAACTGGGAACACTGGTGTTTAAGCTAAAAAAACCCCACCTTGATATAGTTTTGTTCTGATAAATTCTGCATCACTACTCTCCATAGGGCCCATTTCTCCTCCCATTACATTGATTTTTTCACTGGGGCTACTTTTGACTTATATCTACATGAGCATTGCACAAAACTTTGGGCTACTTTAAATAAGCACTGAAACCAGCTTTATTTTTGATCGTTCGTTATTATTTTCATTCCCTCCCTCTCATCCCAAGTTTCTTCTGGATTGTCTGTTAGACTCTGCTCTTGCATCTGTGAAATGCTTATAGGAAATAACGTAAAAAAGGACAACAGACATGGCAGATACATACACCCATTCATGGCAATGGCAGCAGAATAAATTCCGCTTTACAAATCAAAAGGAAATAGAGGATTTCTGCGTATTCAGAGTCCTGCCAAAGAGCCATGTGCACAAAAATATGCTGGGCATACTTTACATGAGATAACTACAGAAAAATTTTTCCCTAGCCAGTGAACGCTAAGTAGACCTATGGTTCAGAAAAGGCAGGATGAAAGATGTTCCTAGCGATAAAGAGCAACACTGAAAGAAATTAGAAAGTATTCAAATCTATAAAACCACATTTGTGTTAAAGCTAGTTCAGCATGCTAGATGTTCTCCATTTCTTTTGGCTTCTTGTGACTCTAATCCTGCCTTTCCTCCTGGTCCCTGGTGATATTCAGTATCTAGTTATCAACTTTCTGTTTCCACTGAGATCAGGGACCCGTTTAGGTGCGTTCAGCTTGGGCCTACCTGAAATTTTCATCCTGTAAGCAAGCCAGATATGTGTTTGGTTTAGTGGTAAAATCTGCATCTTAAATATTTGCAGAGATACACGCATCTGTTGTAAAACCACAGATGTGTGTCTCTGCAGATATATATACTTCAGTGTGATATATTATGTTTTATAATTAAAATTTTATTGAATTTTAATATAAAAACAAATTCATACATTAAAAATTAAGTAGAGAACAAACATGTGTCGTATCAGGAGGATACAAGCTGTAGTACAGTAGGACAACAACATCTGACCCATAAAAAACACCCTGCTTTAGTTATAAAATACCTTTGTGGCTAGGAGATTAGTGTGAGATATTATTGAGGTTCCAATATTTGGAAAAATAATGCTGTTTTGTCACTTCCATTCATGAGTAAAGAAACAGCTTTTGAAGTCCCTTTATTAAACATTCAAAAGCAAATGGATTTAGACAGAGCAAGCATAGTCTCCCAACAAGCAGAGTAAGTATTATTAATGCTATATAGTTAAGATTTTTGAGCAGACTAAACGGTTTCTCACAGTGCCCAATACAGCACGTTCATTTGGATGCTTGAGCTTGAATTGAGAAATAATGCAGCCTTTGCTTGCCATCCTTACCTGGTCAAATGCCTCAAAGACATCAAGGTAAGTGCTGATGGTACACAGAGTAACTTACTCTTCTTAGGACGTGCAATAAGTGTATCCTATGATGCCCAATATGAGAGGGGTCCAGCATACTTCACCAACAGGATTTAATCTTCGTATCACTATCACCTTTGGGGGCAAAATTGCAGTATGGAGGAAATGGATGACCCACCCTAGGTTAGCAACAGTGATAAACAGATGACTTCTCTCTACCAGGTCTAACTTATGGGCATCACGTTATGCTCCCTTCATTGAAATCATTTTCCCTGTGCAGCAGCGCTGATAAAAAGCAAACCGCAGCATAGGATGTATGCAAATACAAGAGAGAAAATCGTACTGAAATATTTGAATACTGTTACATAAAGGGGTGATGTGCCTTTGCCTTGAACACTGTATTCATTTCCATTTCAAAAAAGGTACGGCTGAAGTATAAAAAGTTCATAGATGGTTGATGGAAATGATTAGACAGAGGGCTAGATTTGTGCATGATGAGAGCCTGTCAAGAGTGGAAGATGAATTTTGTGGCTAACAAGAATGAAAATGGTAAAGAGGTATCAAATAATGAATAGCGCTCAGGAAAATACTGAGGATGCCTTTTTCCCCACTTTCTGCCAATACAAGAATACAGGAACGGCCAAAGGACGTGGCAGGGACCACACCTCAGGCTGATGACAAGAGACAGACGTTTTGCAGATGGGATGTAGGATTCATTGCCACAAGAGTTCAAGAAGTTTGGAGGGTCACGGGTTTTAAAAAGGAGCAATTAGAGAGTTGGATAGCAATATTTTCATGAGATGAGGTAAAGCTAAAGGATGTGTAATCTCATTCTCCATTAGCTGCTGTGACTGAGGAAGGTGTTTCCCAGGGTTGCATCGTCCCTTTGCGGTGTCTCTTGACTCTTTTCCAAGGCTTTTGGAAGTCATTGCCAGAGCTGGACATGCCCCCTACCACCAGCCCTCTCGTCTCCAGCACCACCGTCCTCAAAGGAGAAAACAGGCCCAGCTCTGTTTAAAAGTTAAAATTTAACTTCTATATCAGTTCCATAGTCCCCTCTGCACCATCATTTTTTCCCTTTTATTTGAGAATGTTCTACAAATCAGGTAATAGCAATATTTGGGAGCTTCATTGGTGAACAGAGACAAGCGTATGGTGACTGCAGACTCCAGGAATTCAGGGCAAGAGACTTTCTTGAGGACCACATACAAGTGCACGCCTGCACACACCTGCACATGTGCCTGCATGTATACCCTGAACTTAGCGTGACTCTGTGCCTTCAACTTTTAACACGCTTCCCCAATTAAGCTATTCAGGGCTCACACTTAAATAGCTGTCCACAGCTGCTGCAAATTGATTTATCCCCTGATGACAGTCAGAGCTGCTGACCAAACTGCTGGAGAGAAAGAGTTCTTTAATTTAGGTGTTATTTTCTTTCTTACTTTTTCCTTTTCACACTGACTTTAACTTACTTTTGCTTTACGATTAATTCAGGATGGCGAGGTCAGTGTATATCGCAGCGTATATCTCGGCTCCATTTGGCATAAATAATATTTGTTTTCCTGTTTCTTAAATGGATGAATGAAACTAGGATTTTACTGAAGTAGACGAAACTTTTTAAAAAAAAAAAGTTTTTTTTAAAAGAGGACTGCTAAGACATCCCAATGTTACAGAAATTTTTTTAAAGGCGTCTTGTTATTTGTGCTCTGAGAATTTACTGAAATGGTGGTTTTCAGATTGGGATTGGCATATTTATTCAGTCTATGAAAAGATGATGGCTTTTCTCTTGTAAAACCGGGGTATTTTCCTCTACTCATACATTTACTTTGTTAATCTGCAATGAACGACACATCTCAGCATGCAGCTGAGTTATATACCATTTACAGTTTATGTAAAAAGCTGCAGCCCATCCAACATAAACCTGTGCTGAAAGATGGTATTATACACAGATAATCTATAGCTCTCTCAAATGATCACTTTATGATTGTGCATACAAAGAACATACTCCTTGCTTATTTTTGGTTTGGAGAAAAAAACCCAAAACCTTCAGAAATGATTAATAGTAAGTGTCAGTAATTTGTTTCGGAGCGGGACTGTCTTTATGTTATCACATATCCCATTAACACCGGCAGGAGGATATTGATTCTACACAAACTAACTATACTTGCAATTGTTTCTCTGGAAAGGATGAACAAAGAGAAAGTAAATCCTCAAGTTTCAGATTTAGAGATTTGTAGGTACCATTCTTGTGAGTCTACAGCAAAATAATATATAGAAAAAACAGGAAAAAATAAAATTCCTGTGCTATTTTTATTAGATATTGTCTTGGTCCAGCATATATTTAACATTTTTTCACTACCAAACTGTGCCAAGAAAAACAAAAGTTCTGTGAACTTGAAGTAATCCCCAAAATCTTCATAGTATTTGTAGAAGATACGAAGTGTATTTTATTGCATTTTCTCAAGTTGCTCCAGTGCTGAAATCTGGATGCTCTCATGTGGGACGTGCAGCTTCTTCCTTTGGCAGCTGCCACAGACAGGTCCAGCTTTCGCGTGTCCGTGTGCTGTGCGTCTTGGAACAGGGAAAGGGAAAATTAGCATCCTTGCTGTGTCAATGCTCTTCTTCTGACCTGATGTTTCACTCGACTTTCAGGAAAATTCGCCTCGCTGGCTCAGTCTCAGCTCCGGCTGTCTTAAATCAGGCCTGAGAAAAAGCCTGCTGAGCTATCTGAGAGCCTTAAAGAAAAACCTTATTGTTAATAGAAAATAACAACCTTTATACAGCAGTTTTTATACCAGACTGTAAAATTTAATTGAGGGTTTTATCTTACCGTAGAAATTTGTTTTTGATAAAAGTTCCAGGTAACATTATCATTTCTGTTCAGTTCTTCTTTTAAGGAATGTCTGCAGGAATTGGCTCTATTTTTATTTAGGTTTAGGTACTTTCAGGAACTACACCTGTTGAATGCTACGGGACTCCTCCAAGGGCAAGTTTAATTCCTCAGGGGGGTTGGAAAAATCTCAAACCTCCTCATGATGTTGAAGCCTTTTCTGTTCTCACATCTAACCTAAGAGTGTCTTGGGGAAAAAAAAGTATATTTTATGGGAACTTAATGAGGAACACAGCCTCTGCCACTCCCTGACCTAAGGAGGTTGGGGAGCTGCACCCCAGCCACTGACTTTTGGGGGGCACGAAGCCTGCACGGTCGAGCCATCTCCTTTGGCATCCCACAGAGGGTAGCAGGAGCCGGCTGGAATAATCCCAGGGGATGGCCTACACGCTTGTGTGTTTTGCAACACTTTGAGGCTTTTTTGATGCTTCTAAGGAGGAATGCAATTAGCTTTTCAATGATAAATAAATTAAAGATAGTTGATTTTGCCTTTCACACATTTGTTTTCTTCGCCTTCATAAGGGACTGCAGCCTGTTTATGATTTTCTTAGAAGTTTGAGAGACTTGCTCTCGCTTAGTGACAAATTCTCCCCTCTAGGCAGCATAAGAAGGAAGAAAAAGAGAAAAGCAAAGATAGTGGGAACCTGCAAATGGACAGCGTGTCTGCAGGGAAGGGAAACCCCTCAGGACTCCCAGAGGTTTGGTTTGGTTTCTGGCTGTTTATTTACGTAATTAGAGCATGTAATTCCACAACAAGGCAAAGAGAAAGAAAAAGCAGCAACAAAGGAAAAAAAAAAATATCACAGAAAAGCACAGCCAAATAGGTTGGTTATTAAGGACTAGAGTAAGAGTCTGGTGGACCTTCAAGGCTGCAAGCTCAGGATGGCTTTGGCTCAGCAGCTGATGGTCACCATCTGGTCTCTGGCATGGATGGGACTTGTCATCTCCTGTTCAGGTACCCGAATCCTGTGCAGAGATTTCCTCCACCACCACCATTGCATGCAGCTGAGAGAGAAGCTCCCGACCAGCCTGAGAGACCTTTGAGGACCGTGCTTTAGAGAGTGTCATCCAAAGGTTTGCAATATAAGTCTTGATAGTTGCCTTTATTTTGAACTTGGTAATTACTTCATACTTTACAGCTTGGTGCTCATACTCACATAGACAAAGCCTTCCTGTTGATTCAGAGTTTCAAGTAAATCAAACAGGTTGGTTGAAGAAGGAAGGATGATACTGCCACCAACTTGGAGCTGCTAACAGGCTAGAATTGTAGTATTTGGAGAAAGCCTTTTGCTTCAGGACAGAAACTATGTGAAGAAAAAATGCTTAAAGTAGCAAGAGTGGGGCTGGGAGTTTGTACAAAAGAAAGAAAAATAAACCTTGTAAAAAAAAATCCAAGTCAAAAGAAAAAATACTCTGCATAGTCAAATTAAAAGTGAAGTTAGTAAGGCCAAGGAAAAGTTTGTTTTGAGAGCTATACAGCTGAGGAGCGTAACAAAAAATAAAAACATTGTGACTTTTTTCCTAACTGCTCCTGAATGCAACACGCAGCTTCTGCGGAAGGTCAGTCATCAGGAACTGATCCCGGATGATAGAGGTAGGTCCACGACACGGCTGTACAAATAATTTCAGTAACATTATATATGACCGGTGGGAATGAGGCTGTTCCAGCTTTCTGTCTCCTTGCGTATTTCTATCATGCCCATCACTGCTGTATCTGGTGTGTGAGATCTAATCAAGTGCATTGCATTAAAGCAAGGAAATAGGGTGAGCAATAGCCCAGCCAGCAGGGCATACCCAGACAATCAGAGCAGCCCAGTCGCCCTGAACTGAGACTCGATAAACTGCAAGAAGTGGAGAAATGTCATTTTTTTCCTTCCTAGGTAAAGCCTTTATCTGTGTGCGTGTGGGAGTCCACCCAGCATTGAGCAGGACAGCCAGAGCTCTTCCACCCACGTGGGGCAGGAAGGATCTCCATGGACCACCTGCTCTGAAAGACCCCTCCATCACCTTGCAGGGGGGTCTGCAAAAGGTCCCATGTGCTGGAGTTGATGTCTCCTCTTCACCACACTGCAGTAGACTGGGCAGCAAGGCGGGTAACGAACGAGAGGGACTACGAGGAGATGTAATTAGAAATGACTTCCAAGCTGCGGTTCTCCTGCTCCGAGAGGGCTGGTTGTGCTCGGTTCTGCGAAAACAAATATTTCAAAAGTTATGGAGAAAAGTCTTATAGATGATGGCATGGAAAGCAAGCAAAGAGTAAGGTGGACAATAAATTGGAGTTGTCTGTCACTGAATGGTCAGAAATAGATGGAGCACCAGGAACAAGACGACAGGCAACTGCAGACGTTTGGACATCTGCCGGTGCTGCCTACTGGGAAAAAAAAAGAAAAAAGATTTAAAGAAAGCAAAATACACGATTGTCACTGTCAAAGTGAAACCAGTGGCAACGTGCTTAACTCAGGCTTCATGTCCTGCGACCCATCGTGAGAGGGGGAGGCAGGAGCTGCCCACGTAGTTTGGGAAGTACGTGCAGACGCAGGACAGGACCATGGGGAAGTGCCCAAGTACGGGACCTGCGTCTGTTTGTCAGGCCTGTAGTGAGCACCTTGCCCAACATTAAGCAGTGACAATAAGTTTGTAATGACCTAAATTCATTTAAAAAAGAGACTTACTGATGTATATATTCAGGTCAATAGCACTTTCCCCAGGTTTCAATAATCGGATCAATTATCTGAATCCAATAAAATCTTATTAAAGAAATTCAGAATTATCTTTAAAATAGCTGGCCTTGTGGTCCCTGAGTAGGTTACAAGAACTGCTATGAAGAATTACTGTGACCTACTTTCTGGGCGGTACAGATATCATTATCATATCAGAGATGCAGTCTGATAAGACTACATGACTTCCATCTCTTACTGAAGATAGTTTGGCAAAGAACTAGCACAAAACTTTAATCTAGGTCCCCAAATTAATTTTTTTCATAAAGATCAGCTGAAATTAAAAAAGCCAAAGCATTGCATGCAAAGAAGCATTTATTTAATGAATTGCACAAGTTACGGCCAACAACGTGATGAACATTTTAAAGTGCACGAGGTGGGCATGAGTTATTGTTCTTGCAGATCACAAATGCTTCTTCAGCCCTTGACAGTGTAAGACATAGCCATGCTGACCGAGGGGCACTTTGCACCTACTTCCCACAAGTGTGTATGAGTACCTGAATCGCAAAGCAGAGGAGGAGCGGGGATGTTATATTACAAGAGCTAATGGAAAACCTTTCAGCCTCGTCTCTGCTGGGTGAGATACTTGGTTATTGTATTGCTTCTGAAAAAATAGCTTTGCTAAAGTTTGGCTGGAAACTCTTCCTTGTATTTGTAAGCTGTTCTCTGACACGGCAGCACGCGTGAATCTAGGCTGGGAAAGGAGACTGTGCTGGGCAGGACTGTCACAAAGGCACTCAGTGGCTCTGCAAGAACGGCTCTTTTTGTGTCTTTGATACCTCGGAATCAAACCTGGCCTCCACGCTGGGTTCATTTAAAAAGCAACGTTTGCTTAAGAAATACCCTGAGCTGCATCGGGGCTAAAGTTTGGAGCAGCGCAAAGGCAGCGGGTGTTTAACTGTGATTGCAGCGGAGCCAGGATGATGCCCGCACCAGCGTGTTTCTGACATGGCAGCCCTCTCTCTTAGGCAGAAGGACCACTGACAAGAGTGGTAGCAGGTACCTGGATCGCTGGTTTTATCTCCTTTCTGCCCTGTGCCGTGGCCTTGCCGCCAGCCGGAGCTCGTTTTCAAAGATGCTATGCTCCTGTGAAAAGCATCGGCATTCCCATCACAAATGTCAAGGAGCCCCTCCGAGCCACGCAAACACAGAATCCGCCGTTTCCAACAGGCAAAGCTTGAGGTTACAACAAGAGACGTGATACCACCATGCGAGGCCAAGACCGCCTCGTGCTGCTGGGGGACCAGTGGAGATGGCATCGGCAGCACCGTCGGACGCATTGGCATCCCCTCCTGCGCCGCTGAGCCAGCTCTTGCCCTCCTTGATGTCTCCCTCCCGTCGAGGCTTCACCTTTCCCTCCTGGTAAAGCCGGGCAGCCCTCACCCCTCCGACCACCACTTTGGGGGCAAACATGACACTGCCGGGATGAAGGAAAGCAAGGAGCGGCAGCGGGGCCGCGGGATGGCCATGGGACCCTTCCACTGCTGGAGCCGGCTGGAGCAGCGAGGGGGGACGGAGCATTTTTATCAGTTAATTAGAAAGCCGAGCTGGTAGGAGCCCGCGCTGTCGGGCTGCTTTTTCCGCTTTGAGAGAGCACAGCAATCACGGCCCCAGCTGCCGTACGCCGGCCCCGCTCACGCAGACCAGCCAGCGGAGCCAGGCCCTCCTCCCTTCCAAATGCCTGGCTTTGATCTCCCCTGTATCAAACCAGTAACAGCCTCAGTAGGATGGTGGGAGGCAGCAGGCGCCGCGGTAGTCAGTGGTGGCATGTGGCTTAGGGCAGGCACCTTATCTCCGTGCAGTGCAGTCAGCCTCCGATCTGCGGCGTGACATCAAGGCGGGTCCGACCGACTGGCGCTTTAATTAGGAGGCTGAAATTATAATATTATGTTAAAGAACAAAGAGTCTCCAAAGAAAAATATGTGCCGCATATCTGACAAAGATAAATTGGATTATTCAAAATATTCCTGATGAAATGTTACATTTTGCAACTAATTATCAATCTGTTTTATCTCCAGACCAGCTGGGCATTTTTGTGCATGCAAGACCTGCCTCACCAATGATCTTAAGATGTCACTGTAGCGTTTACATCTTTTATTTCAAGATTTAAATAACTAGGAAGTAGCTAATGTAATTCACTGCTGAGAAGAAAGGCTAGTTAGTTGAATGCTTTCCAAAGTGATCTTCTCCTAATGAACTTCTTTGGACTGTGAGTAATGAGGCTTTATTCAAATAATGTTTAAGAAAGATTTTTGTAATGTAACTTTAAAAGGAAGAGCAATATTTAATACATTTAAAATATCTTTGTTAATCCTATACTGCCTCATGTAACATTAAAGCATTGTGAAAATTTGGTATTGTTCTTTCTGAATGCTACTTTCGAGATTAACAGGTTCTAGTTGCAATGGAGCTATAGAAATCAGGCAATTATCTCGTAAATGTTCAGTGATATCTTACAAATTACAGTCTGACATGATTACAGTGCCATTTTGCTGTAAAAGCATGTATTGTTTAAGTATATTTATATATCATGGTAGTACATAACTCCCCTGATCCCTCGTCAGACAGGATACCTACCTGCAAGCAGCGTGCTTTGCTAACTCTGTTATAGCTTGCCATTTGGGACAACTATGCCTAGATTAATCTACTGGAGGTGTCGTTAAAATTTCCTTTTGTGTGTGATGTTGTGGTCGTTATCGGCTGGAATAAGAGGAAATGCCTAATAGGTTCCCTTCAATAGCAGGATTCTGTGATATTTTGCGTTCTTGGTGACATTATGAAGTTCTGCTGGAAGTGTTCTGGCAAATACTGCTTTTATGGGACTAAAGTGACAGGGTGGCCAAAAAAAAATTGGAAAAAAAAAAATGCCTGATGTGAAGTCTGCTTGGCCAGTTGCTAGGAAGGGACAACAATAAATGTATTTGAGCAAGCCCCCACAATTTTGATTAACTGATTAAAAGTAATCATTGGACATGGGCTGATCTCATCCTTCAAAAAGGTCGACTCCCACTGCATATGTGAATCTGACTGATACACTGTGTAATTATGTATTTCTGAAGCTAGCTTTATTTACAGCAGAGGATCAGCTCCAAAAGGACTACTTAATTCTAGAACTTCAATTTTTTTGCTTTTATCTCCCAATAGTTAAATTTTGAACTCCATTTCAGCTCGTCAGAGTTTTCCCAAAGTAGGAACTGAATAAGGAAGCAGGATTTGATCCCTCGGGAAGGCTATATTTTCCTCCAGATAATTCTTTCTGGTTATTGATGCAGGGGAAAATCCTGGTGGTCTTACTTGTGTAAATAGTCCCCATCCACATGGTGTAGTGAGTGGGGAGCAGATCTCTACCCATGTAAGAAAGGCCAGCAAGATAGAGCTGTTCATCTGGGCTGCTTGGCTGCAAAGTAGGCTGGAGGCATCAGAGGACGTGAGCTTCTGCTTCCAGTTGACTTAGGCTGCAATACAACTTGTTTCCTGGAGCCAGGTCAAAAAATGTGGAAAGTTCAGCCGGTGGCACATGGAATAAAACCAAATCGGTTTGCACAGCTCGTCATTTTTTCTTCCCGTTTCTGCAGAGTGAATTGTGTCCCAACTACTAATCATGTTAACTGTTCATAACAGCTTCCACTCCATTATATAAACAAATGCTTTCTGCCTTTTTAATCAGGGTCTTCCTGAAGCTGCTAACTACGTCCTCTACCTTTCCATCTGCTATCAAGACCTGATCCTGCAAAGAGCCGTGCATGTCCTCAGAGGTGCTCGGCACACACACTTTCTCCCAGAATTGCTGCGAGTTAAGAGTGGTCAGCATCTGGCAGGATTTGGTCTTTGCTTTGCACAAAAATCTCTTTCAGTTTGAATGTTTCATAATGTATGTTTAAATAGTCGCAGCTAGCAAAGAACTTTGATGAGGCAAAGGGGTAATTGGATTTTCTTGTTCTATAATTAAAAAGGTATATATTACATCCACATTAATACCAAAAGAGTTCATCATGATCAATGTTATTACAATGAATACCAAAGGATTTAACAGTGATTGGCCACTTAGTTTAAAGGGTACCTGAAATCATTAAATTGTTTGCTGGAGGGCTTATGAAGGCCTATTGGATCACTTGCGACTAAATTTTTTTTTACTACTGGCCTGCAATGTAAGGTTTACTCTTACAAAGTAGGAGCAACAGGGTGATCATTTTCCTTTATTATTCCCTTATTGACTTCCAGTTAATTTTAATCTTTGCATTAACTGACCTCTATTAAGTATGCCATGTATCTGATTACACTGTCAAGGTGGAGACCGGAGAATGACCTATTGCACCACGTCAATTGTCCTTCACAGAAGCCCTTACTGTTAATCAAGAGAGGAAGATTAAAGGAGATCATAACTACCAGCCTGAAGTGCATTTTGCATTTGACTACACCTTTCTACCAGTGCATGTGTATTGTCCTGGAAAAAGCAACGTATGGAAACGTAAGCTGTTAGGAGCAGCTTCTGCTCAAATCTCCGCAAAGCGAAGAAGTTCTCAAGGTAAGGTTACGTATGCAACCTTAGCTCTACCCTTAGACATTTTAATATATCCATAAAATCCTAAATTATCTCACACTGGTTTTGGATAAACAGAACATATGTTTTTTCTGCAATATTAAGGTGCTCACATTTAATTTTGTTCACTTCTACATAGGTATAAATTAGTTTAAGTATCTCTGAACATGAGTTGCTCACCTTAGGTCATTGGGTAGGTTGTAGCTGACTCTTCATCAGCACATGAATGTTTGTCCAGACTTTGAGTCAGCTACTTAGGTGGTGGTGGGCTTTGAGCAGGATTTAGGTTTGTAGAATTCTTCGTGTTAAAGCAACAACACTAATTTTTATCAGTTTGTGCATTTAAAACAGGTTTTAGCAGGCCACCCTCCCACGTAAGTGCAACTCAGCAGTGTGAGAATGAGTTATGCATTCAGGATGTGTGATTTTTTTTTAAGGATGTGATCTTGTTGAAATCAACCCCAGTTTTTGTCATAGTGTTCAGTAACACATTGCTTATTTTTCTGCCATATTTCACCTTACTACTCCAAGCTATTGCAGTGCTAGAGCAATTCTTACCGTCATGAAGAAAATGTACAGTATGAACAAATGAAAGCAATATTGCTACCCCAGCTTATTGTGGTCACAGTCATATTAATAACTATAAGTGAAAATTAACATTGAAGTTTGTAAACTTTTCATTTTTAAACAACATTCTGCTTCTAAGCAGACAAGTGACTTCCTCTCTTGGCTTAGCTCACTGTCAGTCCACTTCCAAAAATATCTTTGCAATGTGACAGAATTTTACTGAAGAAATTTGCAGAAGCAGCAAGCAGAATAGATCGAAGCATGCATGAAAATATATTTCTCTAAGTTCTAACATCTTCTCTGTGCAAATCATGATATCAAAAAATTGTCAGGTCTTCAGCAGAAAGGTGATCTATCAATAATCAGAATACCTTCAGTTGGTTGTGTGCCCAAGCATCGCTGCCTTTTACTGGAACAGAACGGCTGGCTTTGCAGGTATCTTGTCACTGACAGAAGTTTTCTTGACCTAGAGTTATTGTTTTGAGGGCTTTTTAAAAAAGTTCTTAAGCTTATACAAAAATACATGGGTTTAGCTCTTCTAAAAGGTTTTCACATTCATAATGATGGTATTTATTACTCTTCAGCTCTCTGGAAATGCTTACTAGATCACAAGGCACAGGTAGCTGCCTCTGTTGCAGGTGAGCGCATGAACATTTTCCTGGATGGAACTGGGAAACATTACTGAGCATTAGAACCCGGAGGGATGATAAATAGACATGTCAGTATTTAACACTAACCAAAAGCATTTGAGACCAGATTGAACTAATTTTACTAGTAGTTAGTGTAATTAAATGTTTTCACCAGGATGGAAAGTCATGGTTTGATTTTGAAGTAATTTGCTTGACAAATATCAGATGTTAAAATAATTAAAGCTTAGCAATTTATATTTAATCTCAAGTGGATCCATGAAAACAAGCCTCTAAATTATATCAGATTCATATATTAATTGACTCATGGATTTTAAGACCAACAGGGACCATTATGGTCATCCAGTCTGGCCTTCTGCATAAGCGGTCATGGAATTCCACCAAGTAATTCATGCATTCAACCACTATTTTTAGAAGAAATCCATACAAATTGAAAAGCTTACAGTGACTTCATAGCCTTTGTAGTCTTATTACACAGAAAATCTGTAGAAATACAGAAGCTCTAGGTGAGCATGGAAAGATAAGGTTTGCCCAAGTACAGCTGTTGAGTTACTCCCCAAACTTTTGCAGTCCTGTTGAAGTGTTTTTTAATACTGCTAAAAGGGAAAGCGTCAAATTGTCTTTCCTGTTTGAGTCAAAATAAGGCTCTTTGTACAATTCTGACAAAGTTATAAAAATGAGCGTGATTTCCAATCCACATTGTGTTTTGCTTGTTCACCCAATGTAGTGATAGCTCTGTTGTATTATTTTTACAGTATGTCAATCACAGAACAACTTTGACTTGAAATAGAGGTTTTGACTTTGTTCTTTTGTCAGACACCTGTGTTACAAAGTAGGGTAAATATTTTCACTGAATTACCATTAAATTCAAATTAGTAGTTATAAAATGCAGTAGTGTTAATTTACTCTTTTGATAGAACACCCTATTTTTCATGTGGTAAATGCCAGTGACACAAATTGGTTAAACCATTAATTTCTTTGTACATGTGCAATTTTGGTAAAAACTTAATTTTAATGTATTTGATTCTCTTAATATATTTTGAAACTTTGCAAAGCAAAAATTCTGAAATTATTAGTGACAAAAATTCTGAAATTATTGTTGAAAGCTACATAAATATTGTGTCTAGAGAACATACATATGAATGCATGTAAAAAAAAGTACTGATTTCTTCCTGAATATAATTATGTTATTATATATTATGTTACTATAGTATAAAAATTTCACCTCCTCTATTCTAACGGTCTTGTATATATGACTCCACCTTTGATGATCTACAGATGAAAAAAATGTGTGTTCTT
>VYZV01020589.1:780-34670 GCA_013401275.1 Pandion haliaetus
CAAGCAGCAGCAGCACCGCCGCGGCCGGACCCCCCCCGCGGCCCCCCGGCCATGGCGCGGCTTCTGCGGGCCGCCCTGCGCCGCCCCGCCGGGGCTCCTAAAGGACCGGGGCGGGGTGGGAGAGAGGAAGGGTCCTCCCCCGGCTCTGCAGCGGGGGCCGTACAGCAGGCACGGCGGCAAGGTGCGGGCTGGGGCGGCATAAACAAACAAACAAACAAAAACCCCCAAAACTACCAAACCCCGAGCGACCAGTGTCCCGGGGCGGGCTGCCGAGCCGGAGCGGTGCGGCCGGGTGTGTGGGGGGAGCAGCAAGCGGGGCCCCGGGCCCCTTCCCGGCGCAGGCACGGCCGCAGGCTCGCTCCCTCGGGCGGCGCGACAGCGAGATGAAGGGCGGGAAGTAAGGCGAGGTAGATGAGGCAGGAGAGCGGGAGCGAGGAGGAGTTGGGGGGAAGGGAGTAGAGGCAGAGGGGAGCAGGCACCCACGGCTCGGCCGAGCATTCGCGGCCGGGGACGGGGCTCGTCTCGCTGCCGGGGCAGAGGAGCCCGCACGGGCTACAGCAAGTACCTGCCCCCCAGCAGCTATGGGGGTGAAACCCCGAAATACAAGTTTCCTCTCGAGGGGGAAGCGAATTCAGCGCGGAGAGCAGCAGATGTAGAGTTTCAAGGCCAACACGACCCCTTCGTGCTCTAGAAGGGGCTATTGATATTGCACCTTTTCCCACAGACAGAAGTTTCCTCCCCTTCACCCCCAGACTTGGCGTACAGTTCATGCTACGGACAGACAGTAGAGGAGGGGAGAGGGGGAAGTCGGCAAAAGCACACTGACTTTAGGACGTTTGCTTACTGCTAAGCAATTCCTCGCGGCTAGAAAAAAAAGGAAGCAGCCTGGGCACTTCCCACGTTGCTCGCGACCATTCCTATTCAGCTTCACTTGCGGGTGCTCAGCCCTTGCTCAGGCTCTCGGCTGAGGACAGCAGATAAAAACGCTACTGGATTTTAAAAAACAAGGTTTCTGCTGGAATTTACTGCTGCCCTTATTAGTATTTGGGACATTTACCCTACTATTTCATTAAAGGAACAAGTTGCTTAAGGCTTTGTTTACTGTTTATGATATTTTTCAAATTCTTCAGGAACTTACTGAGTCCCACTGTTCACAAAGATTAACTGCTTACCCATTCGTAACTTCCATAAAATAGGAGCGGGCTTTTCATTAAGCGTTTTGCTTGCGTTGATATTAATAAAGATACTAGAACACGTATTTGAAAATAAAGTGCATAGGGAAACCAAGTACACTTCTCTGGTTTAGTACGAGGTTTAAACTAATAGCAAATGATTGTATACCAATGGCCTTTTTTATTTTAAAGCATAAGGACTTCCTCATACATGAGTTCCCATGTACACTAGGCAGCAGTTCTGTACTCCGTGGAAGTGTTCCCTGGAGTGAGGACTGAGCACCTGGTGTGGCACACACTAATGAACTTTTACTGGGACTTGTCTTTCACGAACCTAAAGAAGAAGTCCAGCTTACTTTCCTCAAGCCAACAGGATGTTCTGGGCAAATATAACTGGACTAAGCAGAAACACAAGATGTTGCTGAATAATCACTTGCAGAGAGAAAGGGGTTTTCTGCTCTTGATAGATTCAAAGCCATTGCGCCAAGTTCTGTTCTTTGGTAGAACTGTGTAACCAATAACCCAAGTTACCCACTGAAACCTGTGTGTTCATCTACGTGAACACGCAAGGATGCAAAGTTCACAAAATCGGTATTTTTTTCCATCCTTAATCAAATCCAGGCATTTGTTCTATAAGGAACAGTGCCAGTACACCAGGTCTATGTAAAACTCAAACATTTTATACTGTTTCCATCAAGTTTCCTGGAAGGTAAGACAAATTTTCCCATTAAAATAAATGGAATGAGAAATGCGTTCAACTACACTTTCTGTCTCAAGAGTGCGTTGGGCAGGAAATACTGAGGAATTGCTTTCCTGTGTATTGGTGCTCAACCTGCTTCTTTCAGTTTGTTATGAGGTAGCATAATTTACGTGCACCAGAAAAAACAGACCATGTGTTATGAAGTTACGGAAACCTGACATGAGTGTTGACAAACTACATCCAAGCCGCACGCAGTGGTTCCGACTGCCTTGCTCACACCTATTCTTGTCTTTGTGTACAGTACAAGAATAATTTTCTCCTATTTCTGTTTCACTGGCTTTTAAAATATTTCGTCTTTATGTCACTGAAGCCCAGTCCTGTAAGCATGTAGACATAAATGCTCATATTACATGTTAAAATTGGTGGAAATGCTTTCATATATATTTGCAGAAAAGGAGTATCTGTTTTTCCAGCTCTTAGGACCTGATTCAAAGCCCTCTAAATCCTGCAATCACCTTTCAGTTGACTTGATGGGCTTTGGATCAAATGTTATCTATACAAGACATTCAGAATCGAGTTCAAGGAATCGTTAAACAAAAATCACAGTTTTACTTGAACAAGTGGCCTCATTGTGCCTCAAACATAGCCGAGTGGCTTCCTTCCTACAGTCACATTCCAGTTAAAAACCCCCCACTGTATTCCAATATTAAAGCAAGTTATGACTAACGGTAGAGATCAGACAGTCAATAACACACGGATGCTTGATATCAGTGAAAGATTCTAGAGATCTTGATTTACCATCATGTTAGTCCAGTGTTATGGTAGCGTAACTACAACTGAAAACTGGAAGTTGCCCATTTTTCCTCTATGTTCCACATATCTTTTATTAATAACGCCAGGTCCCAAATTAGGCTCAAGAACATTTCTGCTCTATATTCACATAAGAGCATAAGGGATTCACAGCTAGGAGACTGTCCAAACCTTGGTGCAGCACAACATACACAAGCTAGGTCCTCGAGTTCTAAGTTTAGGTCATTTAAAAAAAAAAAAAAAAAAAAAGGCACAAAAATAGTTGCTTAGAGGGTTCATTAAGCTGGAAAAGAGAATCTCCACCTGTTCCATTAAAAACCAGTATATCTTAGTTTCAGTGTTATACACTGGCAAATAGTGTTTAAAAGAAAGCAAAGCTAAGGAAATCCTTGCAAGCGTTCCCTTCCAAATCAAAATTTTTCTTGAAATCACACAATTATAATTAATTTTGGATACGCAAGCAGCACTGATGCACGCATTAACATCTAGTAACCAAGTAGGCTGAGCCAATCTGAGTTCACCGTGGCAACACTCTTGATGTGTTGGGAGTTAAGATTTCAGAGCCAGTTACCATGGAAATTATGACCTGCAGCCCAAAAGAGCAGATGGATTTTCCACAGAAGTAGACTTCCAGTAATCACACCAAGATCCTTTTTCAGTCGCACAAATATATGTAAAATTGCAACCAGAAAGACGTTCGAGTGAATATTTGCTACATGAGTGACGCGTGCGCACTTCAAAAACAGACAATGGGTCTTCCAAAACCGCTTTCTGACAGCTGGGTTACTTCTCACACTTAACAGTGAGCATTACAAGCAAGTCTTAACAAGCACCAGTTAAGTGTGTGGAAATACACAACAATAGATTGATGTTTTTGCTTACCTTGGAATTTGTTGCCCAGTTGCCTCTGAATTCGCTAGTGGTTGTACGGCTCCAGCTTATTCCAGTTTAAGTCTCCAGTCTTATTGTCTGGACCCTTCAGTAGTTTGGGACAGTCCTTTTCACCTAGCTCGGTTTCAAGTTTTCACAAAAAAAAAAACCCCAAAAAGAATACTCAGCTACTAGTGTTAGCCCATCTTTTTGTATATCGCATCTTGAAGCGAGGTAAGAGTAAGTGTTTTCTCGGATTGATGTTGGAGACACTAGTTGGAGGGAAGGGACTCCTGAAGGTACTCAAATCAGAAAACATGAATGAATCTGAAAAAAATAAAGCATAAAAGTAAGTAATTTATTGAATAAACCTAATTAATGTAACTATTTTTCTAAGTGCATAACTACATCTGCTTTGTTTTTCTTTTGTTTCATTTGTGAACGGCAGTATGAGATGCAGCAACGACCGAATTAGGCATCTGCCCCCCACCCTGGAAGTAATTAGACCTTAATTCCATAGTAGTAGTGTCAGTCAAACACTGCTTTGCAAGGCTGAGCATACTAGTGCTACTTTCACTTAACAAGCTTTTGATAACAATTAAAGTCAGCAAATTTTAAAAAGTTCTACCTTATGCAGATGAGATGCCCTGGTTTGGAAGTGTCTGGACCCTGCCCCATAGCCTGTGAGAGCTTTTGCTGGGTGATCTACCTTTCTTCTGCCCACACACCAGGTGCCAAACACCCCTGTTCAGAGGCTGAGAGCAGCGCACCAATCCCTGGCACTTCACAGCCGGGGTTTCTGCATGCGTGTTTGCATTCATCTGCATGCTGCCTTTGAATTTCATACAGGGCTTTGCCCCGCCCCCCAAATTAATGTAGTTCCCACACTATCTGTCATGCCTCTCGTCAGGAGAAGAGAAAAATTCTATCATACGGCATTACATGATGTGAGGGCATCTCAAGCTATACTGTATCACGCCATCGGGTCCAAGGGGATGAATGAACGAGAGCAAGCGTGTACGTGCACTTTCAGGCAGCAGACTTGCTGCACTTCACAGCTCGCATGGAACCAAGTACCCAAGAAGAAAACAGAGGGGATCTGCAAGATCTCATCCTATGAAATATATGTACCTGTTCTGGTAAAACAAGATGTTGAGATGCTTCTGCCATACCTTCAGCAACGCTCTCTACTGCGGACAGTTGTCCTGATCGGCTGTCTATGTGTGTCTATAGATAAACGTGGGTGCGTATGTACGTACAAAAATTTGATTTCTAAAACTCAGCAGCTTTATACGACTTCAAGGATAGCAACATCGTAATCCTTAAGAACTAGAACCAGGTTATAAACCTCAGTTCCAGGCTAAGGTCTTCGGGCTGCACTACTGAAATCCTTTCTTCTCTCGTATGAGTATTTTTAAAAGGGTTTAGAATAGAAGTTAAAAAAAGCAGAGGGGTAACTTTTGGAGTAGAAAGTATCACTGAAGACCCTTCCCTATAGTCAGGGTACATAACCATCCAGCAGAGAACAAAGCCCGGAGATACATCAGCCCCTAAAATCTGGCTGTTTTGTCTGTATAGATGAGCACCCACACAATCAGAAGAACATCTGCTGCGACTTCCCATATCAAGTATATACTTTTGAGGCTTTTTTTTTTTTTTTTAAAAAAGCGTCTAAAAGCCCTTTCACAGCTCCTCATAAATTTCCATCCGATTTCTGCGCTGGCTGAAGTCTTGTCAACATAAGGAGGAATAGCTGGGGATTCTTAGGTACTTTTGCATGAACCAAGAGCTACCCACTTTTGCACCTTTTTTGGGGAAAGATCTGGTAGGGTCAGTAGGCTAACACTACATGTTTGAGTGGAATGCTAAGAATATCCTCAGCAAGTAACAATCTACTTACAGTAGAGAAAAGAAAAATATTGCAGAAAACCTAACAAAGATCAAGTTAATTTGTACAGTGATTCATTTGTAAAGTTTTATGGTCCAATTCAAATAAGCACGCATTCCACAGCCAGAAGTTAGAGCAGATGCTTAAGAGTGTTTTGTTGTATCAGTGTAACGACTCCTCACTTTTTAAACAGAGGAAAACAAAAGTATCCAAGAGGCTATTTAAATAGTGATAGGAATAACCTTAAGACTAACATCTTTGACTCAAAATCAGCCTTATATTGAGGGATACTGGGCCCTTCCACACTTGTTCATTCCTCCTTCCCCTGACCGCCGCCCGTAAATCAGTACTATAATGCTTGAGGTAACAGTCCTTAGGTACGTTTATCTTTAAAGGAGGCCATTCCCATTAAAGGGTCCATATCCATGAGATGTACTCTTTCTTATTTAACCTGATGCTGCCAGTCTCGCAAGATGCAGGGACAGTTGTCAAGGCCTGCTTCCCCAAGTTTACTTCAAACAGACAGGATGTCATGGGATCCGAAACAATCATTCATGCAACACCCCCCCAGTCAGTTGAAGCGCTGGCTTACACGCTTCGTGTTAAAGCACGGGGCTCCTCGCATTCCGGATGAGCAGATACGATCAATGAAAGCAAACAAAGGCACTAATAAGAAGCTTTTCACGTAAATGATTTTAGGGTTAAATCACAGTATTACTATGAGGACATAAGGTATTTAAATCCACGTGCAGAGTAAAAGAGCTCCCTCTGAAGTTTATTTAAGTAAATTTATGAGCCGTCAGTCTTCACCCAGAATTGAGAACCTTCCAGCATTGTATAAGTGCATATGATGGCTTCATGATGTTCATATAACAATTTGGCATATTATTGTAAAAATACAATTACTAATGAAGAACTTCGTAATTATTACAAAACAGTCACAAACGTTGTGATAAAGTTCCTAAGCAAACAGCGTATGACCACCTAAAACTACATACAGGTTCCTCCTTCTGTATTAACACTGAAAATCTAAACACTAAGTAGTCCCTCTATAATAATCTTTTCCTCAAACTGGTTAGTTCTCAGTCAGATGTAATTAAAAAAACCAAACAGGTAGCAATTTGATATTGAAAGTGATTGAACACTATTCAATTTTTTGAAAGGTCTATTCCCTTTAAAACAGAAGAAAACCGATGCTGCAGCTGCCATCCTCGGGACCTCTTTAGACCCTCTGCATCTTGCAGCTGCAGAGCACAAATGGAAGTCCAGGAGCTCCCCGTGGAACGCTCCAATAGGCATTTCATACCGTAACTCTCCCCTACGATGGAGCCAGAGGCTTCACTGAGTTTGATTGACAAGGTGGAGCAATTGGGCAGTGACACATAAAACATCAAGGAAGCTCCCCTGCGCACAAGGCTCCTGAACTCACGGCTCTGCTGTCCCTTTGCTAATTTGCAGTAGCATTCTGGAGTACATAGACAAGGCTTGAAAACAGTTATGGATTTTGAAAAGACCAACTTTTTACTTGTGTAATCTTAATTGTTAGTGTCAGATCCAAAGCATTCTGCCCAGACAAAATGGTGTTCTACCACAAGGAGAGGGGGAAACAAGTCTTCGGTATCTGGCTACAGGCTCCACGTACACCCTTGGGCAGTTCTGCCCGGTGCCCCCCCAGAGACAGGTTCTGCAGAGTGAAGGGGAAAGACAGTCACCTAAAACCATATACTCCTGCACACACAACAGTTCCACCCTGTACAGCAAGTAGGAGCAGCATTTGCCTTTAAATGCATTCCCAGACTGCCTGATTAGTACAAGCGTATAACAACAACAACAACAAAACCAATCCTTCCTCTTCTCTCCAGGAAAGTTAACATCTCATGGACCTCAATAATTGCTGCAGAACACAAAGGTACTAGAACTAGACAGCTGTATTGGGAGAGGCGTATTTTGAACCAATGTGCTTTCCAAATCAATTTAACGTAGTTAGAAACCAATGAGCGTATCCAGTGACTATCCATGAAAATAAGATCAGGGATAAATTCTCTAACCACACGTGATAGTCCAGAGCAGAAACAGATATTGCCTTAGACCTCAAGTAAGAGAAAGAAAGACCATGACCAAACGCTAGACACTGCTATTTCATACATTTATATTTCTACAAATACACGCAACATTCTAAAAAATTCACAAAGTCCATCTTTTAAAACTGTACTTATATACAAATATAGTGAGATCCTAATGGTTATGTGCACCTTTGAAGAAGTATAGAAACAGAAAGTAGCCTTTTATTCTTCTCACTCAAGTTCCAAAAACGTTTCAGCGTACACACACTTCATCTGTGTTTGACTTCTGGCGGCCAAGTAGCTAACGCAGGCATGTTTACTGAGTGCACCCTACAGGTTTCATTCCCTCCTTCATGCTGCAGGTGTTCCCTCTGTGACATTTCCTGATTTCACACAAGATACACAGACAAACTTCTGCTCAGGTAGGTCAGGTTGCCAATTCATCTAATACTCTACTGCCCATAATCTTCCTTCCGTCTTAAATAAGTGAATCCCAAACCATGCATCGGGTTCTTTGAAATGAATAGGCTAGTCCTTCTCTTCTTAATACCTCTTAGTACACTTTAGAATAACTAAGAAAAGGTCAACGAGGTTGTTCACATGAGCACTACCAACATCAGAGAGTATTAAAGAATCAATAGCTGCCCTCAGAGATCTGCTCAGGTGGACTAGCCAGCCTTTCATGCAAGCAGCCTGCTGTACTCTGGGCAAAACTACTCTGACGAGAGAAATGGCTAGAAAGCTTTAACTCTTTCAGGCACGCAGAGGAGCTGCCTGTTCACCTCTGCACAGAGCAGACACAAAAAGTTTGTGGAGTAGAACAGGAGTACGTTTTTGATCCGCTGCTCACCATAGAGGTTTGAGAGGTGTGGGCTCCTCTAGCTGTTGCCCTAGTGGAAGAGAAACTATGCAATTTTAGAATGCATCTCAGCACCTATGAAAGTTGGTAGGTATGAAAAATAGACAAGAAAGCAAATCAATGGAAGTTAAAGAAACCTTAAGCTAAAGCAAACGCCATGTATTTTACCACAATACAGAAATTAGCAATAAGTTATATCCATTAAACAATTATGGATATAAAAGGATTTTTTAAAAAAATTATATACAAAAAAGTTATAAGGTATTGACACATCTTTCCAGATTTCGTCACCGTAAACTCTATTTCACACGAAATGAAAGCGGCTGATATGCCAAATATTTTCTTCCTATCTTTGCTCTAATTCATTCCAAATCAGGATGGATTACATAAATTTAGTCTTCCGTGGCTATTTGGCCCTTTTCACCAGTTGTTTTTATTTTCATCAAATCTGCAACCTAGCAACTTTACTAAAAAACCAGCAACGTTTTCTTCAGATCCATTCTTTAGCAGAGTGTAATTCGGTAACTCTTTGCTCACTCACAATCGTTAGAAGCTACTGCCGCTCTGGAGATTTGCTCCCTGTACTTACAAAAGCCAAAAGCAGTTGGGTGGCTCTAAGAATTGGCCATTTCTCATATTTTAAAGGAGAAAATTGCACGATTTTCTGTAATATTTGATGACTGATGGATTAAAAGAAGATAACATACAGGAAGAGCAGTGGGATTGGTCAGAAGTGCTGGGAAACTGAAATCAAGTTAAGCCCATTTGATTTATAAAAGTCACCATGTTCACTCTGTACTATTATGTTTTAGTCCTATTATTCTTTTCCTAAGTGTAACCCAAGCTTGGGAATCTGAGCTGAATCTGCCCCTGACGATTCCTAAGCCCTGTAGTAACTGTTCAAACGGTTCCGATTTTGATGAAGAAATACGGAAGAAGCTTACACAAGTTAAACCCAAAGCCAACATTTCAATGTTCTACTAGGAATGAGCTTGAAGTTGTCCTGTATTTGTAGCAGAGTTACTCCACACAAGTTTATCTTCAACAACATACTGGGGATTTTTGGCATGTGATGTGCTGCTACATTGATGCAGTGCTATGTCTGCTTAGGACCTATGAAACCAGATGCTACCCGTCTTATCTGCACCATCTGCTCTGACACAGATATCAGAGGATCTAAGTTCAAATTCTACCTGTTGTATGTTAAATATAAAGAGGATTTAGTTGGCTCCTAGTCAGTGATGCCATTCTGCTCTAGGGAGTCATACGCACACTCCAATATTCAGGGGATCCGATCCGCATCTTTCTTTGGGACAAAGACCCTCGTGTTTCTTTAAAGAATTAGAGCAAAAGTGCATTGCTAGATCACAGCAGTATTTTTCTGAAATTCCTATTCTGTGAAGTGAGAAATAGTTCCTACTTGTTTAGCTTCCCTGTGAAGCAGAAGAGTGCTCTACTGCTGATGCTAACCTTTTGAAAAATAATCCTCTTTTGCACCACTACAAAACACCTCTACCCATACGTAATCTTTAGAAGATTCTATAACTAGTCTTCTCCTTCTTACTGCATTGTTTCTATTTATGCTAAATGAGAAAGTTATTCAGGTTCATGGGACAAAAAAGACCGAACGTAGGGGCTTGTAATATTACCACGCTGCTCAAAACAGCGCAGATGGGAGGAGAATGAAAGCAATAAAACCACTTTTCAGGGTTTATATGTCAAGTAAGTAAGAGTAGACCAGAGTTCACCTGGAGGTTTTGCTTGTTTTCTTTTCTAACAAAAAGGTTCTCTTGCAAAGGAAAGCACTGATTTGACAGAAAAAAACCCCAGCTTTTCAACACAGCCATCTACTTCAGTGGTATGAAGTAGATACTTGTCGCGACGGGGGGAAGACAAGAGCACTCGATGCGAGTGATCAGCAAGCTTCCCCCCGTCGCGACAAATGGCGCCCGAACAGGGACCTTGCCGGCGGCAGACGGATGAACACGCTGGGTCGACTCCGTGTGAGTGATGAAGCGTAGAACCCTTTATTAGCCCGAATAGCGCTTATTTATACAGTTTAGGTTAACACGAATTAACTTCTGATTGGTTTAAGTAACTAGATACACACGGGTTAACTCCTGATTGGTTTAAACAACTAAATACACACGAGTTAACTTCTGGTTGGTTTATGATACTCTTCAAGGTCGCAGTGTCCTTGTTGTTCTACTGTTATCAGCCTGGCTTGCAGTTTCAGCTCGGACTCGCGGCCTAGTCTTGCTACTTATACTAAGTTCAGAGCAGGCTCTGCTCGTACAACTGTTCTGTGGATTCATATCCTTGCTCTCTGAGCCATTCTCCAACAGATACTTACGATGCTGAGAGCACTCATTAAGCCAGTAGAACCAGCTGACTCCAGGCAGGACTCAGGAGGCAGGTTCAAGCCTGGGTTCCCAGCAGCACAGCTACATGGGAGGATGGTGCCAAAAAGAACACCTGTGGCACATGTCCCCCAGGCAGCCTGGGGCAAAAGGCAAAGTGGGCCCTTGAACATGGGTGTCCCACAGCCCAAATTAATATCTAGGCTAGATTAGATCAGGTGAATCCACGCCCTTGGAGAATCTGAGATTACCCTTAACACAGCATAACACATCTTATTAAGGCCTTTCCCCTTCCGACATCTCAGCATGCAGTTTCTTGCCTATTCCTGTTACCACATTGCTGTAGAGAAACAGCAAGAGACTTGAAAAATTCACTTTTTCCATGCCCCAACTTTGAGAAAAGTTTCTGACTTCAGTCTTTTACAAGACGAAACCTATAAAGTCTACAAAAAAAAAAAACTTATACGGGATATATATTTGTTAATACAAACGTCTACAGTTGGATGTTCATGCACCCAAATTGGGTGTCACACATTCCAAGGCACAGTTCAGATGTTCCAAACATCACTAGAAAGATGCTGCTGCTCAGTGAAAGCACATGCAGAAGTAGTAACTAATGCCGTGTCTCATTTTGTTTGGTTTTCCACCCTGCCTCCCCAAGAAGAGTCACCTTTAACGAGTACATCTGACTTCCCATACACAAACACTTACTTTACACAATCATTCTTCTATTAACAGGAACTGGCACAATGCAGGTAAAGGCTAGGCAACTTTGTGAAAAGGAAGACTATTCACAGTAAGATTAAACAAATACAAGGCTAGAAAAGAAGTAATAAAAAGAGAGAGAGAAAAAAAAAAAGAGGGAAAGAGCTCTCCCACTGAAGCAAGAAACCGCTTTTAAGCAGTTTTGCTTAGGCGGGGGCACCACCACTCATTGATCAAAGCATCACTTATAAAACAGTAGGCACAAAACTGTCAGAATTCTTCTCCCATGATCCCCAACTATGCACGGCAAGCAAAAAGCTAAGCCTCCAGCTAAGGCAGAAGACCACCTATCAACCCATCTCTTCAGTACTATATTGCTAGATAGTCAATATAAAAATAATTGACTTGATATAGTAGTCAACATACATATATTGACTATATATAGCAAGTCAGTAATAAAGCAAGAGATGAATCAGATGCCACAGGCATCGTATGAGACTCCCATAACAGTCCTACTTTCTTGCAAGCCCCCCGTCCAGAAGCAGCCACCATCAACAGAGCAATAACAACTTACACTTACCAGTAGTCCCTCAACACTGCATACATCTACACAGCACTGTATTAAATCTAACCCTTATTGCCAGTTTGGGCTCTCAAAAAATTAAAAATAACGACCTTTTCAAGTGCTCCCAACTGATGGACTTTTCATACATTTCAGCAATACCCTTGAGGTTAGCATTTGGCAGTTTAATTTCCTAACATGGATATTATCCTAGAGAGACAACATATGACAAGTCTCAAATACACATTCAGAGTCCAACACTGTGCAGGGGTAGCAATCACTTCCTTCTGAACAACTGCTTCTCTTCCTAATATTTCAAAATCTCACGTTCGAGATTATTGTTAAGTTTGATAGTTCTATGCTCTGCAAGCCGACAGAAGTGCTTTATGTTGAATACACACTTGTGGAAAACTGCACCGAAAGCTACCTCTAGATTTTTCTGTATCTTATCAGAACTCGGTGTAAAGTTATAACTTTGTTCAACTCAGACTATATAATATAAGAAAAGTTTGAGACTAACTGTTAAAGAATCATACTCTATTACGCTGCCACATTGTATTGAAGCTGATACGTATGAGGACATACAAAGCTCCAAATATCAAATGAGAGTTTTCATGCTAGGAATTGCAGACGGTGTTTAAGAGCAAAGTGCTTCTCTGAGCTTTAGTAAAAGATCAAAAAGTCTGCTAGGCTGATACTAAAATCCTCATTAACACCACTTTGCAGCAGCTAAGGATGCAGATAGGGTGTAATTTGGCAACAACCAGGAAGTTCATAGGAGCTCCAGCAACAAGATGACTTTTGTTCCAGCTGGAGAGTTATTTTAAATTTGGAATGCTTTCTTAAGACTAACTGGTACAGTTCAATGGAGGAGCTATCAAGTTTAAGAGCGTTCACTAGTACAATACTTTATATTGCCAGTGTAAACAGAAAGACAAATGCCAACGTTATACAACACAGCAAATTTATAATAATCTGATGAGATTTAGCTATTGACATTACCAGTGCTCTTCACTTCATTCTATACTACTGAGCTCTCTATTTATTGATTCCATACATCAGTAAAGAAATTGTTTAAGTACAGCATCAGACTGAAACGATCGTCATACATCTTCAGAAACCATTTCTTTGGATAGGGGCAATGAGTTTATGGGCCATTACTGGATTGCAAGGTCCACAACACACCCCAGGGGCTCACAGGCAGTTTAAACACATGTGAGCAATCAGGGGCTTAAGCAGAACTGGCTGTGCACAGGTACAGCAGCAAACACAAGGCATCTGATACATAAGCAAGGTTAACACAAACAGGTAAGAGACTCTCAGAAGGTATAAAGTACTATCACTGCACTAAATGGTAAATAAAATTACAACGAGCTTGGAATACATCCGACTGTTTCTCTCCTTCAGCCAGCCTCACACTCAGGCACTCAGACCCAACCAACTGGTATTTATTTGTATAATCCCACAGTCACTATGGCATATCCCCCCACTCACACAATAACAAAGTTTGAAAAAAACCAAGTTGTTATTTACAGCTTGAGTCTTTGAAAGCTGATGCTTTAAAACTTTTTTTTTTTAAATAGCCATATATAATTGTAGTTTTCATTTAAAAAGTAATATGCAAATTTACTCACTATGACTGCAAAATATAAATGCAGCCTTAACCCTGATAACAGCTATACTGATTTATTTGGTGATATAAAGTCAGAATATGGCTGCACTAGTTCAAAGCAAGTTTGAACATCGCATAGCATTTTAGATTCAACTGTTCATGTTGCGTGCCCTAGGGCACCCAAGGAACCTCAGTGGTACCACCACAGGAGACTGTTACTCTCCATCCACAAACACCACGACTGTAACTGTTCCAGAGAAGCAACGAGCTTTTCCCAAGGTCAGAAATCGGACCTCTCGTGGTGTTCTCCAAGGGTTCAGCACCTAGGAAGTTGCTGGTTTGTAGCACACGCCAAAAGAATGCTCTGCGCTGTGCCATTACCATGGCAGGTTTTAGCTAGGAGCAAAACCGTGACGTGGTAGTAGCTCTAGCTAAAACGAACTTGGCTTTTCTACCAGAAAAACAATCTCCTAAGAAATGGAACGCTACAGAGCCTTTTCTTGTCTTGCCCTTGATAAAACAGCATTACGTCATCTGCGTCTCCTGCTACTTCTCAGTAGAGCCACAAATGTTTGGGCTAGTCACATAGTTGAAGAAAAAACCAGACACCCCCAACCAGAAGACAAACAAAACATATTTGTAATAGGAAACAGAAGCTAAGCAAGGAACAGAATTTTTAAGACTAATCTGAGAGATATTCAGTTGGGTTATCAGTAAGACAAACCTTTCAAAGTTTAGAAATGAAAAAAAAAACAAAAAAAAAACTTACTAAAATCCTTCACACTCATAGAAAGAAGAGCTGCCTACCTCTACAGCTGGTGGCAAACGCTCATTTTCCCGGACTTGCTAGTGCTCTTTTAAAACTTCCACGCTCTAAAATTAGCTTTGCCTTACTAAACCGGTGACCTCTGCAAACCACCGCTTTAAGGTCTGATTCTCCTGTCAGGCGTTACAAACAAGTGTTGCTTGGCTGACCCAACTAGCACCAGGCTTCATTTACACCTGGGGAAGGGGCTGCCTAGCACCACCCCCCCCAGCAGCTGAGATCGATGGAGTCATCACACACATGACACTGCCTCGGTGCTCTCAGTTTGCAAGACCAGAGGCTAAATAAGAAAAGAAACAAGCTTTGGATCTAAGTTATGTAATTTCTTTGGGTTTGGGGTTTTTTTAAAGCTCATAACTTTGGAAAGGAAGAGGCCTTACCGCAAAACCTTCTATAATTTGTAGCTGCTTTGAAGGCAGAAAGGGAGGTTTTAGATCACAGAATAATCCCTTTATCACAAAGAGCCCACCACAAAGAGACTATTGTTAAGTGTCCCATTACAAACATTGAAGTCCTTTATTTAAAAAAACACCCCCCTCCTCCCCCAACACTCTGAAGTAACTCCCTCATCAAAACTTCTTCGTTCCCCACCCTAATAGTGTGTTTGGAAACACCGAACAAGGAGAGCAATTCATTTCAGGCTGCAGTGGGTGTACGAGCCCTCATCATAGCTTATATTTGCAAGCTATTGCTTACTCCCCATTTACAGCATTGAGTTTCACAATAGGTAGACGAGTTTATTAAGTTACGTGCTTTGATAAGCCAAGATGCACGCTATTTTGACTTAGTTTCTCTGGAAATTATGTAAATATTTGAATAACCACTCAGAGGTTATATGGCCAAAAGTCCTCATCTGAAGAATACGACTACGGTACTATAGATGTACTTATGCATTTCTAATTCTAACTACTTAGTTAATCTTAAGAGCATGATAATACTAGAAAATGTAGCACTCATACGCCTCAGACTGGATTCACACATCTTTACAGCGAATACCACACACCCTTAGACTGATGCTACGATTTTCTACGTGCTTTTCTTAAGTGAAAAAATTATTAAGTAGCACAGGGTTGTACGTCACCTTTTGCATGTCCAGTATAATTTGTGCCTCCATAGTTTGCTAGGTAGGATTTCTAATTCCTCATGGATTAATTTTTCTGTGAAGGCATGAAAAAAACACAATTAGTGTTTCTGACCTAAAAGCATACGCTTTTACCCATTCTCTTAATGTGTAATAGCAAGGGCATCAAAAGAGCTTGGAATTCCTACCTAAACTGTTTTAGAAAAACAAGTCCGCCCCATGACGTTCAGGGCAACACCCCCAAATAAAAAAAAAACCCAAACCAACTAAAATGCATTTCTAGGTCTCCATAAACATTCACTTTCTTTCCTTCAACTAGGTTTTAATGGAAAAAATCTACCCTGAAATGAGATGCAATTTATGACATTTTGTCTACTGGCACTCCTTCGTCAGTTTTTGCTCTGCCCGCGACAGAATAATATGAGACTTTAAACTGAGTGCGCCAAACATTAATTGAAGCAGTAATAAGCAGGCAGAGGATATTTCCTGGACATTAGTAAGTGACTGAGAGAAGCCGATACCCTTGGGATTAACCTTAGGTGCTTATCACCAGCTAGGAAACATCCTGCATGCTGTGCTTTTCTGCTTTGGAAGATTTTAAAGAAAAATCTCTTTTGTTAAGGTATTTTTTAATTAACAATTGTTTTGATCAACAAATATAACGCAGAGTATTTCTAAATATTACTTATATTTAAAATGTGGGGGGGGTTTATTGCCTCAGCATCAACTTCAGCGAATATTCCTCAGTATAATCAATTTCATCTAATGAGTGGAAAAACTCATTTACTACCCGTAAGAGAACTCTTTTGTCCCTGTAGCACTATACCTAGCATTTCTTCAAGAACTTTTAGAATCTAAAGGATGCATGACAGTTGTCTGTGAGACTCTAAAACCTTAAGATTTAAAAACCACAGGGGTTTCCATCCTGCCTATGTTTCAGACAAGTTGTCTCCTCATCTTTGTATAGCGATGCAGAGGTGTCTGTCACCAGAAATGTAAGTTATTGTTAGCTGGCTTTAAAAAGGTATCTTTAGAGAGAGTTGTTCTGTATGCTAAACTTAGCGTTTGTCAAACAAAAGCATGCCATAATCTTTAAGCACGTGCTAGTGACACGGTCCCAAGGTCCTGGCCACACAAACCTGTTAACATTAGTGAAACCCTGGTCCCTCTGCAGTCAACAGGAGCTTTGCAGCCAAGTTCCACAAGGACTTGGTTCATTAGTATCAAACTTCCATATTTCATCCACTTCTTTGATCACCTATTCTGCCTAAAGTACAGAAAAATACCTTTGCAGGTTTCAGATATCTGCATGCTTATCAAACGGGTATGTTTAGGCCAGCCAGCAAACACCTCTGGAGTAGCAGGTCTTGAGAAAAGGAGAACACTGCAAAGCTTACAAAAAAGTATTACGCTATGCTGGCCCCGTGACGTGTTGCAAGCAAGGTGAGCACAGGCCCTCCTTTGGGGCAAGTTCCCGTTCCCTAGAATACTTGTCTAGAAATAAGATTGCATTTTTAATCAAATGAAAAGCCTAAAAATAAGTAACCACGGTATGAAACACTTTTTTACCCCTTAAAGGAACAAGAGTTGGGACAGCAGTCATTTGTTTCATTTATTTCCATTTGTTCATTCATTTCCCTTTGATGGAAAACAGACGAAGGGAAGAGAAGCAGGCATTTACATGGAAACGAACAGCAGTCCTCCTACCATTCTTGTCTAAGTCATCTTCCCTGACACGTGGAAAGAGATTCCCGCTATATTAGTGTAGGCTTACACATCCCATCGTTTCTGTGTAAATTTTTGCCCACGCAACTTTGGCGGTTGAACAACTGAAGTCACGAAAGTGGTACGGGGCTCTGGCTGGCTGTGCCTAGAAAGTAGCTATGGCACGTAACAGAAGGAATTCAGGTCAGAGTCAAAACACAGAGGTAAGCCTCATTCAGGAAGAAAGGTTTAGTTACAACACGGTTGAACAAGGTATTTTAACGCAGTTTACCAATCTGTAATGGTTGCATGCATGCGCTAGGTTAACATGAACTCCAGACCTCGCCCTCATCTCAGCTGCCCTGGTCTCCTATTGCCTGCCTCGAATACAGTTCTATCGGGGAGGTGACCTGATCCTTCCAGGACAATCTCACTTGGCTACACCTTTGAGGGCATAAAGACAAACTTCTGCACCAAGACCCAGCCCAGGCACACTTCCCCTAATGATCCCACTCACCCCCATGTTCTGCTACCACTTTCCCTGGATCTGCTCTCACAGTCCTCTCAAGTTCTTTGCGTGGCATAACCCAGAGCTGCACAGGTCACTGCAAACCTCCTCTAAGCCCCTCATAACCCACATTTATGGAGGAGGAGCTGTAGGGCGTAGGGGCGTCTAAATAGTTCGGCTTTTCCTCCTCACTAACATGAATTCTTGCAACTTTGCTCCCCCAAATTTCCTCACAGCTGGCCAGCTTGTTTGCCTTTTACAGGACCTTATTGACTGACCTACTCTCACCCACTTGAAGCCAGTAATATTACTCAATTCTTCATCAGGGGAACCTGAACCAGAGCAGATGCAGGTGCAACTCAGCTCCAGTGCCCTCTCAGGGCCAATCCAACTTGTGACGCTAGCAACAGTCCAGAAAATAGAGACTCAAGCTCCCATGAATCTTGTCATTAGTTTTAAGGCAAGAAAGGCCACCAAAATTACCCAGAAAAAAAAAAAAAATCAGTAACTGCTTATTAATCATGTTTTTCTGAAGATATCTGAGGGGTTTTAATTGTCTTTACCTATATGAAAAATGTACTGACGTTTAGATCCAGCTCCAGTATATACCTGTACACCATTTGAGAATAAACATGGCCTTTGAATGGAAATTGATACCAACACATAACAACAATACAATGCCATCGTTTTAGTTTTTAGAGGAACACTACCTATCAACAGGAAAAATAAACAGGCAAGCCAAAAAAGAAGGTACTAGAATTTGACTTACAGATCAGATAGATGTGATCAATGTAACCTGTAAGCTTGGAGGTATGATAATGTGATATAAAGTATTCTGCTGCAAGGACAATAGTGTTTACAATGAAAGATTTTTCTTTTCTCATCCTCAGAGAATGGCTGCTTGTCGTCTTTGAATTTAAGTAAGTGAACTGATTTTTTCATCATTTTTTAGTATTCATAAATGATAATTCATTGTTGTTAGTTAACACCATACTTCCAAAGCAAAAGAGGAAGCACTTGTAGGGGACTATGTACGGTATGTACCTGTTTGCATAAGACACTCTCCCTTTTTCACTCCCCCCAAAAATGCAAAGCCCCTTTCCTCCTTTTCCACTTTCTCATAGAAAACACTCAAAAGACTGAGACACATAACCGATCCCGCTGTCTGCTCTGTAATCTCTTACATGTGGGCAATGACAACGCTTTGCTTTAAATCAGCCTCAGTTAGAAGGATCAGAGTGATTTACACAGGTAAGGAGAACCAGCAGACAGATTCAAGTAACATTACTTAGTTAACAATAACACTCTATTGGCAATGACACCTGAAAGCATTTGATTAATCTTGTTCTCCTTGACACGCCGTCTTCATGGGAGCAACACATCATCTCCTATTTTCAGAGACTTCCTGGATGTCTGACTACTTCACCCTCACAATTGACTGACTTCCTTATATCTTTAATGTATGGTTTTAACAAATCTTACTTGTGTCTAACCTCTTCTTCTCGGACTGCCAGTGGGTCCAATACTTTCTTCACAAGAGGTAAAACTCCAAACTCCTTTCTTCCTAACCGAAGTCCTGCCATTCATCTGTCTCCTGGCTTTAAAACAAAACCATAATCCATGGTCACGGCACTCAGCAAAAAAATAGAGCGATCAATTACAACAAGGGAACAAGTCTCAAGTTACTGCATACTTAAATGACAATTCAACATGAAGCGTAACAGCATTCGGTTGCCTTGAAAACCTGTCTTTGCAGCTAGTTAAACAGGTAAGTAAAGCAAAGCCCAACCAATTCAGTAAAACTCTGACGCTTAGTACAACAGCTCAGATGCACTCCTCCTGCATCCAGCCTATTAGCCAGGTACAAGGACAGAGAAATATAGCTAGTGTACATACACAAATAGGGCACAGGCAGCAGGGCAGGCCTGTTCCCATGCTCTCTGAAAGCGGCAGATGGAGATAAACAGCGCTGGCTGCGTGGGGAGAAAGTCTCATTTCATTCCCAGTACAGTACCACATCCCAGACGGGTCAGTCTATCTCACTGTCCAGGTAAGACTTCTTTCTCCCAGTGCCATCTGACTGACTTAGCTCTGCTTACCCACGCTCCCAAAAATTTCTTCTGAGGAGCTGAAAGCATGAGGAACTGTTCATACAAAAAGCAAGCGAAGCCTGCTTGAAGTAGCCTTCCTGTTGAAACTGAAAGAAAGATTTTTGCCCGCTTCTCAAACAGATAAAAGTAATTTAGGAAATAAACCAGTCAGAGTTCTGCCGCCACTGGACACAGGGCAAGAGGGATGCAATTCTGCCAAAAGAGGCGTTCATGCTTTTAACCTTCACAGTTTGGGGGCCAGTTACCAAATGGGGTGGTTGTGGGTAGCGAAGAGCATCTTTGAAATTTCAGCCCACCCCTCTTGGGAAAATGTCTCCAATTGCAAAATGAATTTGTTAGTATTTTGTTTACTCTAATTTTTATTATCAGCATCTTTTCTGCTTGAATATGGCCCAGTGAAGCACACTCCTGAATTCTGTGGGTCAGTCTCATGTCTAGAAATTAAAAAAAAAAACCAAGATGGGATGTCGGATGTTAAGTCCTCTTACGCACAAATCCTTGCAGTATCACTACGTGGCCTCCTTATATTTAAACTCACTTGTAGGATAGCTCTTCAAATCTCACTGTCTGGGGCACTCCAAACACAATATAATTGAAAGGTGCTTCATAAGCTGCTTACAGATCTTTAAAATAACGTCACAGGTCTGTTTTCAAAATACACAAGAGCCAGGAGACTGACAGTGAAGGCTGAAATAGCAGTCGTAAACGTCCTCCTCCTGTCTGTGTCTGAGCGTGATGGCACATGTGAGTGCAGGCATACACCTGCAATATACAGGCACGATGAAATAAATTAAGTATGGGGTTTCAGTCCTAATCCTAATTTCATGGGTTTTTTTGCAATTTAAGACAGACTTCTAAACCTGTCTTTCCTCATAGTCGTTTGTAGCAATAAAACTGACACAAGGTACATCGAAGAAAGAAACTGTGTTGAAAATTGATGGAAGGTCCTACTCCAGCTCACTGATGAGATTACCAGAGATAGACCTCCCCATTTATTAGGCAACCGGATGGTCTTCTTTACCTACTGATCATCCATTTAAATGAAAGGTGAACTCCTTTAATGAGATTCACAGAAGAATTTCATTCACGAAACAAGGGTCCTTCAGACAGTCCTTCATTGATTATATACCCACAAGAAAAACTGCTGGAAATATTCAAATCAATGACAAACGATTCTCAAGAAAATGCCAAAATTAAGCTTCCTCTATGGATGCATCATGGGATTCAAAGCATTCACTCATGCATTTAAAATTAAAACACAACCGCAATCCCCCCAGAACCTCACCACCTTCCCCATCTCCCATATTATATAGACAGGGATAGCAAGCCGCCCGCAGATCAGCCCTACTTCTCAGACTGCGTTTCCTCTTTGTGCGCCAGGAAGGTGCTGGAAGTCTCATCCCAGCTGGAGCTGCCGGCAGGGGAGCTGAGCCCCATGGCTGCTGGGTGGAAAGGGCAGCGGTGGGAGCCTTGGCTTCTAGCTGTCACTTCTCGCTGGCTGGGCTGGGCTGGACTTGCCCTCTGCCCCAGCCTGTCATACTGACTTGTCTCCTGGCGGAGGTACAAGAAGGAAAGAGATGGCTTCTTTTACTCTGGCAATCTCGCTGCACCTTCATTAAGATGCTGCACTACCATATTAGCGAACAGAAAATAAAAATAAAATTGGAAAGGAGGAAACAGAACCACTGCTTTCTCAGCCTTCTCTTGTTCTCCACGTGCACCAGTACAGCTGCTCGTTTTAGCTCTTGGGTCCCGTGTTTCCAAGGGTATTCAGGCTCCTAATTTCTACTCTGTTTTTTAAAGCAAGAGGGAGAAATATATCAACAAATAAGGCCCAAGCCAAATTTCAGTGACGGCAAGGAAAAAACAAGCAAGTGTAGGACTAAGGTAATCCAGCCCCTCTGAGAAGTCAGGCCAAAATTGCCATTGCCAATGCACACCTCACAGCCTCTTCCTCTCTTTGAGAGCTCGTAGGCCCGAACAGGGCTGTCTGCTTTGGGAAACTGTGTCACTGTAATATACAGGGTCAGACAACAAGTAAAATAGTTTAAAAAAGTGTACAAAAGCAGTAAGATGCATACATCAGCTTCATTGCCAAGTCGAAAAATCCCTGCCAAGATGGGAAATATAAACCAAACGTCTTCCCTCTCCACTGTCTTCCTTCCTGAGTGTAAATAGACATGTGTGCATGTGCACAGACACAGGTGGTTTTTTCCATTTGTTATGTGCCATGAGTAGCTTGCAAGGTCTCCTCAGCCAACAGGCATGAGTATAAATTTTTACAGTGACAAAATGGAAGCGCTGGTGCAGAAAAACAATAACCCACACAACGATTTAATGAGAAAAGTGCTGACAGGGAGCCTTACTATTAAAACAGAGCATAACACATGAGACCCGTCCTAACAGCACTCAAAAGGAAGAAATTAATGTATACCCATTCTCTCTCTGTTACAGTGATTTGCAAAAAGATAAACCTCCAAAGGTGTACTGGGAGACATGTCTCTTGTTTCAGGAGCTTTAAAAGCTAGTGTGGAGAGCAAACCTGGTGACCCAGGGGTCAGTATAACTGTTTGTTAGTTTGAATCACTTACTACTCGAGACTGAGAAAGAAATCAGCGTGCTGCAGGTACAGTGATCTTCCTCTCTCACATGCCCAAGAAGTCAAAAAGGCCTTTGAGATTTCAGCATTGTCTCAGAGAACCTTCCCTGTTGCTTTCCCAGCATAATAATCTGCCATGACTAATAGAATAAAATTATGACACCCCCTCCCCCCGAGAAAACAAATGAAAGAAACGTTTCTGTAAATTCCCACCCACAAATCCAGAAACATCAAGAGTTAGAATAATCTTCAGCTGGAGTTCCGATTGTTTCTTCTAGGCTTTGTTGATACCTTACAGTTGGCAGCCTCTAAGAAGGGCTCCAAATAGGAGAGAATAGCACGTGCAAAAGCTATGGCCTAGGAAACACTCAAGTGGAAGAAAGGATTAAACTTAAGCCCCGTGGACAAGGAAGTTTACAATAACACGCACGAGTTTAGATTTTGCTGCTGCAGAGGACACCTTTCACCTTTATGCAGCATTGCAACTCCACCAACTTCAGCACTGAAAAGAAAAAGAAGCTGTTGAGCAGCAGAAAGCTGTGAGGAACCAAAGCTCACTGCCTACTTTCAGGTCTCTTGCCCTGAGGGTAACTTTGATAATTGTAGAGAACCTGGGGAGAAGCATCTGGAGAGTCTGGATCAGCGAGTGTCAGATACACGCTGGCAATGATCATAGGAAGGTGTCAGCAACACCCCTGGACTACACAACTTTGTAAAGATGCTTGCGTTTGGACTGTCAAAGCCTGGGTTTCTTTAAGGAACATGTTCATTTCAGCTGCAGCTTTGGTGCGTTAGTTAAAATAGCTTAATAAAGTGCTAATTCTTTCAAACTAAAAGTACACTTGAGACGTGATAACATATTTGGGATCAAAACACAAGTCAGGTAATTCAACCAACCAAGGTTTTGTACCAGTGTGGCCAGATGCAGTTCTACAGTTGAATGCAAACATTACTTGGAGGGTGGAGAAAGATGAATATATTTTTCCAGCAGTTTAGCATTCTGAATGAGAGGATGCAGTAGTGAATAAGGTTAAGCATTATTTCTGAGCAAAACTGCATTTCTGATAATCTACAATCAGCTGACATTTCTTTTTTAAATTCTTTTTGAATATTTTCCCGAATATTCATTAGGTAACCAGATATGCACCTCTTGGAGCCCTTCCTTCATTACACATGAAAAGTTTTGTTCAGTATACAAAATATTATAATACTCAACGTCTGGCTTTTAATTATTTTTAAGATAAGAGAGAGAGAGAGAACAAACCCACATTAAAATTGTGTATTCTACTCAGGGGAATATTCAAAATGCCAACCAAAGTGTCATCCAGGAAATGAGACAGAAGGAAACAGGATCCAGAGACAACTGCGAACACTTAAATCGGAACCTTTGAGGACATTATGATGACAACCAGGCGATAAAATTCAGGATTACCAACACAGAACAAAAGTCAGGTGCGAAACCAACCTAAAAAGTCTTTGCAAGTGCAAAGTTCTAGAGCAGTATACCAGCGCAAAAATATCTCATGAGGCTTTAGACTGTAATTAAAGTTTACAAATAGTTTTTCTCATCTGAGACCTATTTTGTGCCTTGGTGAGGTTTTTCATAAAAAATGCACACTAAGACTCATCTGTGATAAATGCACTAAAACACAATTAAGACACTTTATATAGAAGGTCATTTTCTTTTAATTTGTTTATATCATTGACAAATGTTCATTTTAGGCTGAAATTCAGTAAATTTGATTTGTTTGAGGGGTAATTTGAAAACGACGTTTTAGACCTGCACTGTGAGTCCATCAGAGCCAGGTTTCACTCAGAAAATATTCTTACTGACTGCGTTAAATGTAACTGCACAATGTGTTCTGATTAAATAATTAAACAGTTGTCACTCACAACACGCAGGTTATCTGGCAACACCCCACAGGCCTGGAAAGACTTCCTCTTCTCTTTTCCCTTCCTTCCCATTCAAAGACACAATCCTTTACAACAGTGCAAATATAGGGAACAGGAGAAAAGATGAGCAACAATTTTGGAACAGTAGAGAAAAATTACGTTTTATATTACATCTTGTTAATCTTATCAACTCGGGTATTTGTGTATTCGTCTTCCTAGTCCTCAGAATTAATTGCGGTCCTCCCACAGTGGTCATTTACTTCATAGGTAAAAATAGCCATGAGTAGGGCAATGGCTCTTCAGCTGTTTAAATGCAGCATACTATGAAATAGTTCCCCTAAATATCCAGTCTGCTCAAGTGGCAACAGGACATCAGGTGCGTCAGAGTGGTGTTTGAAAAATTCAAACGTGAAAACCAGAAAGGAAACAAGATTTTTCTGATAACTTGGACAAAATTAAATCCAAATCCTTATGGTTATTTCTTGTGAAACGAAAAACAACAAAAGGTTTTGCAAAATAAAAATTTGGCTGCCTTGCAACTAACACCGAACTGATGAGAATCGCCTGCTCCTCAAACAGTCAGTTCATCAATTGCACCAGACAATTCAGAACACTTGAATTTTAAGGTGTTTGGGTTTTGTTGTGTTTTTTTTCTTTATTTTCTTTATTCTCCCTCACCCTTCAGGAGTCTCAAACTAAAGATTATGCCCTTGCATGAAGGAATGACACTGTACCACCTTCCATAAATGTCATTTCCTGACAGCAGATTTACAGTTTCTTGTGAGTAATTGTTAGTGACCATAATCTCATGGGATTTGTTCGGCATCTGGTTCTCATTCAGGTTCACCTGAATTGCTATTCCAAAAGGGTAACTGAAGATCTGAAGTTATTCCCTGCTAGTCTCTTACTGTTTACCTCGTCCCTTGATGCCTTGGGGAAAATGTTTTACATCTATTTTCTCACTTTTAAACATTTTACTTCTTTGTCATCCCTGCCTCGCTTCCCTCCTCCCTGGTGATGTACTTTTGACTAGTTTTCCTGTCTCACATCTGAAGCTGTTTCAGGTTCTGCCTGGAATCACAGTGCCACGTCTCGTCCCTCTGACACTTTAGACCTATACGTTATGGGCATTCCTTCTTCACAGCCTAACATCTCATGTAGCTTTCTGGGAGCATACCCTTAGCTTTCCTTTCCACAGCCTTTTTTTTTTTAAGGTTAGCTCGTAGAGGATGAACTTCTGACCAGTAGTGATTAATAGGCATCAGCTATACATGACAAATTTTCTAAGTTGGAAAGCATCCAAGCTTCATACATTACTGAAACTGAAGTGTGCACTTTATAGCACGCTCTGCAAATTCAGTACTCTGGCTGAAAAAAAGCCAGTAAGCACCAAGAATAAGTATATTCTTTATCATGATCACAAAAACATTACTATTTTAAAAGACATAATACTTCTTTGTTAGATTTTATCTTGAGACACTAGGCAGTAGACTCATTTTTCAGTATGCAATAATAAACTCACATAATTAACATACAAATTGACAGTTTTATTTCCATTTTCCCCCAAGGTAATGCTTCTCTCTTTCATTATAAAAAATAGCGTAAGATCTAAACTACAGTTTGTAGCAGCACTACCTCAAAGTAAGATGAAGAGACTGTTGGACCTTCAGGATGTTCTCACGACTTTTTGTGGTGAACAATTCTTAATTCATTAAATATGCATGCTACTTATTAATTGTTGCACTTCTTTGTTGATTTCTCCTCCCACTCAGTTCCCCTTACTTATATCCAGGTTACACTGCTGTCTTCAGATCTGTCTGTTTGTTTGTAAGAAGCAAAAGACTATTACACACTGCATGTGTCCACATTAGAGTGATAAGGATGAGAACTCTTAACACTGTTTACACCGGATCAAATTCAACTATTTAAATAGCTGCTTTGATAGTGTGTAAGTAAGATACTGTTGCACCAAAATAATTTCGGCTGATGACTGTAAAATATTTAGCGTAAAAGCAGGCTAATGTTGCATTCTGAAACTACATGGTTTAAAACAATTTAAAGCAGCATTGCAACACCATCAAGCAGCCATCGGATGTGAGAATTGGTTACACAGGCTAAGATTGATTTAGACTTGAACTCTGAACACCTGTTTATAGAAGTAACTGGTTCCAGGTACTTCTTTATGCAAATATTCTTTTTACAGAGAATTAGGAAATTATGTGGCCATTGTGAAACATGTTTCTAGATACAGGCAAATATTCCTTCCAAGCAAATCGAACAAATTTAAAAAAAAAAAAAAGAAAGAAGGAAAGAAAAGGAAAAGCGAGTAGGCATTTTCTTTATCTTAAAAATCTTCCCGTATTTTACCTGCGAAATCTCAAGTACACTGAACCTTCACAAAGAACGAAAATTAGTCTTGCGGTATCAAAGCACATTTTTTCAGCTGTCTGTGTATGCAGGAACCACCAAGCCATCAGGCTGAGGAAATGTTGATCACTTTTATGTAAGAGATATCCAAATGTCTTATTTAGCAGCAGGACAAGATACTCCTTAATTAGGAAAGAGATCTTCCAAACCTGTTAGCATATTGTCCAAGGTTTGCAGCAGTACGGCCTCACTGGCTTTCACCAAATTATGCTGCTGTAAATTGGCAATGACATCAGCATCAGTCACTGTGCTCACAGGCAAACTTTGTGGGCTTTTTTTGCTTGCCTTCCAGCCACATAACCATGCGGGTTTAGGCTTGCAGAACGGTACATTTCAACGCCACAGCCACCTGGACATCTTCACCAAGCCCTTGGAATTCACGTGTTTTTAAGTGAAGTGTAAGTGTCTTACCAGGTTAGAGTCGGTGTGATACACTGGCTAAGGTCACTAGAGTAGCTTGCTTTATGTAATCGATGCCAGGTTAGCAACTAAATTCTTTCAGGAAATCTTCATGACTGTTGCACATTACTTTTTACTGTTTATAGCACATCTCCTTTTAAGCCACTGACTCTTTTTGCTTGCACGGAGACACCAGGACTTCGTCATAATGGGGAAAAAAATTAAATATCACATAGATCTCTTTCACCAAATTTCAAAGAATAGTAAGAAACATCTCCTTTTTCCAGCCTTCTCCAATTCTCGGTTTTATGTCCGATCTTATCCTTACAAATTCACAACTCACACTACTTCCATCACTCTGTCACAACCAACATTTTCCCTGTGCGGTGCATACACATTTCCGCACCTCCCGAGCACCAGCCACTGCCCCCCATGCAGAAGGCTTCTACTACATTGCAAACGTTCCCTGTTATTTGGATCCGCCCACATCTTTGGTAAGCTCAAAAGTTTATGGATTTGGCAAATTAGAACAACCCTCCTGAGAAAAGTGAAAACAGTTTCCTGAGGATGGTGCATGTCCTCCAAAGTGGGAGAATGGTACAGCAGGAATTTGAACTGTTAAGTCTCCATATATCAAATGAGCCCCCCAACTACTGGGCTAACAAAAATTGAGAGATGATCATAATCTTCCCTCCTTCTTTTTTTCCTTCCCAAATATTTTAAACTTTCTCATTTAATCTGCATGTGGAATAAGAATTGCCTTCCAAATTGCAAATATTTTCATGGGATAGAAATAGAATTTTCCACACAATTTCAGGGAACTAAATTTGAGACAATGGGTCTATCCTTCAGTACTGCTAGTGTTTATTGGTTGAAAAAGAAAAATCTTCCTTTCCCTATCTCCTGACTCCCTCTAAATGAAGTTACTAATACATTTTACTTTCTGTATGCCACAATGCTGTTCCTTTCTATGCTTTAAGACAGTTGCATAGAATTTCACTGCTTTCTTCCTGCCACCACAAAACAAGCATTATTACAACATTTTCATGCAGGACCACAGTATTAAGAGGATACTAGTAGCTTGGCAGATATATTAATCTGGCAAAAGCACTGCTTCCAGTCTAAGACTCCCAACTCCTTTCTTCTGACTTTTTCATCGTGACCTGGCAACCTTTGACTACATTAGGTCCAAAGGCCAAGAAGCCTATGGAAAAGTAGTAGTTAGCTACTTGCTCTCCTACAGCAGACTGAAGTATTAATTGAAAGGACTTCTGTAAACTACAATTAAAGGTATTTTAAAACATTTTTCCTTTTAAAGGGAGAGAAAATAATTTTAGTACTTGTGCTTTCAGTAACTCATTTTTTCCCCTTTTTTAAAAATAAAATGAAACTGTAACCCAATTTAGTGATCATACAGCCTTTCTGGAGCGAACAATATAAAAAAACCACACAGTGTAAATACAAGAAAAAATACAGCAAAAAATGTCAAGCGTCTCATTTCTTCTCAAAGCTGACAACTGATTTTTGGAAAGGAAAGTTCAGGGGGGGAAAGAGACCACCAGCAGGCCTAAGTATTCAAAGCAAAGCAAGAAACCAGAAAAGTGTCATTATCCGAAACTCCCATTTTAATCTCCCTATTGTCCCCGTGGTCTAAGAAGCCCTAATATAAAAACTGTTTGGATGCAATACAGATTTTGAAGAAGTGTATTCAGTGGTCTATATGAATTATACTAGTCAAATTGTTCAAAAACGGAGCATATGAATTCTTGGTTTCGGTATTTTCTCAGAAGAAAGCAAATAGCTAACTTTTCAAAGCTGCCTTAAACATCTTTCATTCTAAGAGAGCAAATTGCTTTGGATTTAGATAAAACTCTTCACTGCCATGACAGCTGGCCCATCTTCTTTAATTTATTTGAAAGCTGAGATAAGCCAGGGCTCCTGTTTCATCGAAAGATATGGCTGAAATAGTGCGTGGTTTACTGAGTATTTTATTACAGGTCTTCCACATTATTTGAACAACAGTAACAGGCCTGATAGGACCATAACTTGAAAACTGCTTTTGTCAGAGAGATACTCAGGAAAGCAACCCTGGAGTTCATGTTATAAATGAGTGTAAGTTAGAGCAAATCAATGAATATGGAAAGAAAGTTTCTTGGCCATCGGGAACTAATGAGATAAAAACATGTAAGCAAGCCAAACACCCTTAAAGCATTCAGGCATTAAGCGCCAGCAAATTCTTTAACCAAAAGTCAGTATTCTAAGAGTAAACCACAACATTTGTGATTTTCGACTACTTTCCATGCTATGTGCCACTATTTGCATCTCATCAAGCTATTCATAGAAGTTGTTTCCTAACCAGTGTGGTAAAAAGAGACCTCATTTTAAACATGCACTATATTCAATGCAACACTACCAAGATCCCATTACAGTTAGTATCTTCTATTACTTCTTTGCTTGCTACATCAATCCTTAAGAAAACTTGTATTTCACTTCCCTTCACTCCTCTGTTTTTCAGTCCTCTATATTCACTATATATTTAATATAACTTGGGAAGTATTTGGGCGTAATTTTGATTAAAGGATATTGCATCAATGCGAGAAATGATCTGTGCGTCTCTGGCTGAATCCACAATGTTTCCTAACCGAGGGGTCTAGGTGATGATCGCTTAAAGCCAAATAAGTCATATTCTCTGGCACTTAAAGCCTCCTTTGGAGAGAAAGATGTTAATATTTCTGAGCAAATACAAGATATTTTTAGCAGTATTTTGCTGTAGACAGGGTTTAAGGGTATTGGCAGTATTTATTGGTAGCTGGAAAAATCAGATTTCTGGGCATAAAAGTGATTGTGTACAAATATGTCCAAAGCTGTCTAATTTTCCTTTTTTTTTTTCAGTTGAATTAATTGGAGATACTATCTCTACCTATAGACTTTGCCCTGACAGGTATTTTCAGCATTCTGCCTTCTGGATCATTCTCTTAGTCAAGTGTTACTCATGCCTGTTGTCCAGGGCTGGCACCACACCGTGTTTTCGCCAACTGGCAAACCTGGGCACATTTTCTTCTGGATTAAAATTAGGGGCATGAGGCAGATCCCCATGACTCTGCAAGCAGGGCTGAACAGGAGCACCATGACTTGCTTCTGCGGCCATCACAGACCACATCCTTCCTCTTGGTTCTCCTGATGGGCACATCCTCTCGGGCTCTGTAGATTGGCTGCCCATGGCAAATCTCTGTTTAGATTTTGTCCTCCGACTTCCTACAACATGTAATTTTTGGAAAGGCTACTTGGAAAAGATGGCAAGGCCAAGAATGACCTCCTGAGACCAGCAGTTTAGAAGTTCCACTATTACGTTAATTCTCGGCAACATCATATTTTGGAGTGATAGTTTCCCTCGGTTATTACCCCATGAAATGCCAGTAGTGTTGTCACATCTGAACTAATGGTCTAAAACAAATGCACTGATTCAAGATGCTCGTCACTCTGAAAAAGAGGGAGAATGGGGTTTCAGCTGAGCTGACCTCTCTAATCATGTGCGGCACGCTCAGCCAATTAGGGACACAGGATAAATACCATTAGACATACACCACTGCATACATCTTAACAGGCACATCTTCTCAGGGTAATACTTCACTGACAGGCAGAGCAAAAGGTGACCTCTTCGTGAGAAACCTGTGAATTAAAATATTAAAACACAGGATGGCAATGGCTCATTTGCTAATATTAAAATTCAAAAGTATTTCCTTCAATCCAAATACTACAGGTGGCTTTGCTGAAAAGATGAAGTTTTCTTGGTAACGGAATCCATAATTTTCTTTGTCCTCCACTTTTGTCCAAGTAATGGTTAATATTCAGAACAATTGTTGTGATAGCCCTTGTAACGAGAGGTCAGAAGAACAGCAAAGAGGGATCAACAAAGAGGATTCTGGAGAAGGTTAACAGCTCAAAAGATCACATTTCAAGGAGGTAATTAAATGTGCTGTTGTTGCAATAATGGAATAAGACAGGATTTAGTTCTTTTGATATTTGACCGTGTACAGTATATCTCGCAGAGAATGGATTTTTTGGTCATTTTTGCTTGTTGCCGAAGTACTGCAACTACCAGAAGAGCACCGATAAAATCCCTATGGCTGTGCTCTCTCCTTCAATAAATAGCTGTACGTGTTTCAGTGTATTCTCAGAAGTTGCAGGAAGTGAGTGTCGTTTATTGTCCATTCAAGACTACATATTGCTGCGTCAAGAAACGTAAGTTGTCTTAGTGGTGCTGAAAGCAGTAAAATATTTTTTTCCTTTTGGCTTGATTTTAACAGATTTCCTGGGGCCATTCTGCCACCTGCCTCCAGTTGAACAGAGCTATAGGGAACACTATTAACATTTGCAAAAGCTAATTACGTTGCCCATATACAAAAGCGTAGACTGAAGGCTTCAACCGGTTATGATGTTTCTCCATCTATATCTTGTCAGGAACACACTCATAAAAGTTTTAGTCAATTCATAGAAAAGTGCAACTGAGGGAAGTTGCTGCAATAATTCGTGGGGTAGAACCCCACCTGAGTCAGTCATGTCATAAGCAACTTTCACAGCCATCAACTTTGACAGCTGTCAAATTCTTCAGCTTGATAATTTTCTGCTTGCCAGCTGGGTGTTGCTCTTCTGTCCCCTTCTAAATGCCTCTATAGATTATTTCACCATGTGAAGAAACAAGTTGCCATTCTACTGCCTCTCAAAAAACTATCCTTCCTTCACGCTCTGTGGGAGGCACGACCGACTCAAGCACGTAAAAGGAGACAATCTCTGCTGGTAAACTGAGGAACTTCCTAACCCCTTAAAGTGAAGAAATACCCCATTTTTTTTCTCAAATGAATTGTCAAGACTGTTTAGGAAAACCTTGTATTTTGTTTTCATTCTTCAATTTTTACTTCCAAAGTCGTCTCACAGGTGTTATACACTATTTGGGAATATGGATTCTTTGTCGCAGAGATTATAGTTATTGAGACAGCACTGGAAAACAAGTAATTTGGAAACAGATTTCTCCGGATATCAAATGAGAATGAGTGCAGAGAGATGAAAAGTAGTAGCATCCAGATGTAATTTGTATCAAACATTAGTAATTACGTTTAGAGAAATACAGTCCACCTATAGCATACCTCTCAGCTGAATTTCTAACGTCTTTTACAACAACTTGACTCAAGGTCAAGTTGTCTTGAGCAGCTTGACAACTAAAGAACTGAGCTGGGTAGTGATTCAGCGCCCTAGTTCACTGTTAGCAGTCAGCGTGTGGTAAGATGCAACTGTTAAGTCTGCATAACTCCTGAGGAAAAAATGCCACTGCAACGTTGTGATTTTTACAGAATTGCAAAACAGTAATGTAGGACAATGTAGAACTTTTAAAGTAATATTAATGTGACCTGCTTTCTCCAAGTACATTTCTAATGTAACCATCGAGCCTTTATTTTTTTTCTAGCACATCTGAAATTCCCATTAACAGCATTAATTCATAATAATCACAAAACCAAAGAGCATTTTGTGGCCAGTTCTACTTGATACTCATCTACTTTTATTAAACCGCCTCTGCCAAGTGATTGCAAATACGAGGCCGAATAGAACAAGTAAAGGAGTTACACGTAACTGAACATACTCTCCTCATATTTTTGGTCTAGCACACAAAAACCAAACAGGCTGATTTTAAATTATGTATGTATGGAGCATGTGTAGTTTATACCATAAACTGGTTATTTTAAGAAAGTGGACCAGACCACTTTTAAACACAGACTCTCTCTAGAACTTGAAACAACTGTTTTCTAGTAAACTGAGGAAAGTTCCTCACTTGCTAGGAGCCCTAGTTTTACAATTAAAGCCACCCCTACTCTTCCCATACAGGTATACTTTCCTCGTGCAGAATGTTCTCTACGGTAAGTGACACAGACCATTTCATTCCCTTTCTGAGGAGTTCAGACCAGGAACTGAACTCTCCTAGTGTCAGGGGAAAATAACCTTCTTGTGTCGTGATCACCTGAATGAAAGTGGGCTGATGTCATTATTTAATTTTGTCTTCTGCATTGTCAACTTTTCCCAATCATTTGGCCCATGAATAGAGGCATTCAGATGGTGATGTATCACATTTTGTACTCAGTATATTCTACTCTTCCACAAATAGAACAGCAGCAGTCTTCTACAGCCACCAAGACAGTCATACAGATGAATTTACAGACAGCTCCTAATAGTGGTACCCAAGTTTTCCTTGCACTTTCTCACCAGGTTATTTAGATGGTGCCTGACCAGTAACTGTTGAAAGGGCTTACAAGGATGTACACTTTTTTTTGGAGCGAGGGTTGTGCTCTGTTTCATTTGGTAATCCGGCTGCTTTCTGAGAGTGTACTTCATGGACCTTGAACATTGACACATATATCGTTCTTTCTGTGTTTCTCACTGCTAGTGGCAATGAGCAATGTGATCTGATTTTGGTTACTTGATGCTGTCTGAGGAGAAGGGACAGCTGAATGTTACGAGCACCTGATGCAATCTGCTAAAACTTTTTATTGGGTTTGCATGGTAAGGTTTTGGTAGCAGGGGGGGCTACAGGGGTGGCTTCTGTGAGAAGCTGCTAGGAGCTTCCCCTATGTCGGACAGAGCCAAGGCCAGCCGCCTCCAAGAGGGACCCGCCGCTGGCCCAGGCCGAGCCCATCAGTGACGGTGGGAGCGCCTCTGGGAGGACAGATTGAAGAAGGGGAACCTGCAGGGAGT
>VYZV01020589.1:49962-65206 GCA_013401275.1 Pandion haliaetus
GTACTTCCCTTTTGAGCTGCCTACATTGCAGATTCAAATTTGCACCCCGCCATCCTCAGGAAAATTGATATTTTAGGTCCAAAGCAACCGAAGATTTCTATTTTTGACTGTAATCTCCGCGGTACCCTGTAGATGTCTATTTAGATTACATGAGCAAACAACATACCTAAACATCAAGGTAACTTCATAAGGCTTTACTTAGCCCTTAAAAAATAGTCCAGCCTGTATAATCTGAATATGAAATATCTGCATCACAGCAGGCTTAGAGAAGCAGATTCTGTTTACGTTACCTAATGTGTTGCCAGCTCTTAAGTGATCTGAGGTCACACCTAGATCTAACAAGACTTTCTGTGACTGCAAGCAAGCCTTGCCTCACACAGAGGTAGCTCTAGACAAGGTAGTGCACTGTGATGCTGCAAAGAACCACCATAAACAGTCCCAGAAGCAGTACTGTGGCTTCAGTGTGGAGTAGGGCCTCAGCTACTCTGGTGGCACGTGCTGCCATGCAAAGGTGGCCGAGACTAGTTTGGCGTAGCTGTGCATTGTATCACGTTCTTGATGGATACAGATTTTTAAGGTCTTCCACTACAATGCCAACTGAAAGCAACAGGAGATTGGAAATGTGAAAAATAAGCTCTCGAGCTCTGCATCTCAGTTACCCAGCTATAACAAAAAAAAAAAAAAAAAAAAAAAAAAAAAAAAAAAAAAAAAAAAAAAAAAAAAAAACCTCTCCCCNATAGACCTCTGCCTCCTATGGCAATAACTGCTACCAAAAATCCCATGCATTAACAGTATGTAAAGTGCTACCTAGAAAATCTTCACCATGTTTTCACTGCTCACTTGATAGCTCTCAAAATATTCTGACTTGGCAAAGGGTAGAAAAATCATGAGCAGACAAATGGTTTCTAAAAAAAGTTTGATTTATGACAGACTCTGTTTACAGAGAATCCTGCTGCTGGGAGAAACTGGTCTTGGCACTGACACGTTAACATAACGCTACCGAGGGTGAAAATGAACCCTAACATCACAGCTATGAAAATGTGTAAGTAGTACTGCCTGCTAGGTTTATATGTAGATGTGCGTATTACTATATCACAACTACTCACAGTGATGCAAAACGTTTGTAGGAAGAGTTATTATTGCTACTGAGAATATTCTTCTTAACCTCTTTACATAAATAGTAAAAATGCCTTGCTTTTTTCAACTACTTCTTCCTGCTAATTACTACAGCAACACATGTTGAGCTTCGCGTATTTTAAAACCTAGAGAATGCAAAAGATAGGAACACTTAAACTTCTTATTAAGAAGAAATACTCTGCTTTTTCAGGTACAAGGTGACTGAATTTCAGAGTTTATGTGGGTATTGGTCTGCAGCTACTCTGCTACACACAAAGGACAGGCACAACGGAATGAGTTTATCCATCCCTCTGGCCTGGGCTGATTAAGACTATAAAAGGGGAGATGAAGAAAGCGCTGCTTAACCCTACAGTAGTCCGGACAAATGCCAAGTGATTTTTGTTTGTTTGATCTCTGAATCTTTTAAAGTGGTTACTAAAATCCACCAACTTTCTGTCTGCATTAATTCCTCCTATGTTGAAGGGTTTGTTGCAATACAGTATTGCACCCCCAGGCACCGAAATAGAGTTATAAGAAGTTGGATTGCATCTCAGAATCACACAATATTGAAGGATTTGCAGGATGATAGGAAAGTCTCACGTTAAAAGTAAACACAGTCATGAGCGTATGCTGACAATCTTTCCCTTGGGTTTTGTGGTTTTTTCCTGCTTTCTGTTCTCTGATCATGGGCTACAGAAGAGAACTATCTGACTCTTCACTGCACAGCACGAGATGTTTCCATTTTCACATTCTCAGGTACAAATCTTAACCTTACAAAAGCTATGCCGGACCTTTATCAGCTGGAAATACCAATTTCTGTTTGTTGGCAGAGACACACAAGTAAGCTCCTGACAGCCTAAGTACAACATGTTCAGCAGAGATTTTTCACCTGCCTCTAATTTGAAGACCGAGAAGTACAAATAGCATGTGAAATGTCTATGGAGGAGGAAGTTAATCGCTTGTCATCAGTTGATAAAGCCACAGAACAAGATGTTTACTCCTGTTTTGTTTTTATTTGGTTTCTGGTTTGTTTTTTTAGTATGAGGGTAACCACTTTTGTAACACCATGTTTGCTAAATAAAGCATGATGCTGCACAGCTTTCTCTAATAAAGGCATTTATTTTTCTGGATTTTTATTTCCTCTTCTCCTAAACACTGACATTCCCATTTAAACATGAGCTTATACACTAAGAAAAAGGCTTGGTTTGTACCCTTCTAGCTTACATACGGGGCTGGAGTTTTTAAACACTTTGGAACTAAGCTAAAAGTTACTTCTTTTTCGAACATGATGACACAAGATACTGAGACCGCTAAGCATGATCACGATACATGTTACAATTTGGCCTGGGAAACATGAGCAGGGGGAACACTCAGCTGATGGAAGTTCCCTTCTTATTACTAGTCTTTCATAAACGCTTTTTTCAGCTGTTTCTCAGACATTTCATGTTTATTAAACAACGTATTTCAGCTAGAACAAATTATAGCTCTTCTCTTTTACTTGGGATTGTATTATTAGAATCCATCTAGTTCCTCATATGTGGCGAAATGCTCCTCCAAATAATCTGCAAATGGAAGCATACTATTTATGCCGTAAGTGAGCTATATTAAAAATACGTTGAAGCAGATTAGAGAAGCTACAAGTGGGATCTGCTACATTTCACAAAAATCTTTTGGATACTGCCATGAACAAAGACAACGCTCACACCGTAAGTTCCTTCTGAAGGGAAAAAAAGACCGTAAGTCGTTATATAAGAGATCTAAGCATGTGAGGCAAACGTCTGTATATTTAGCTTCCCAAAAACCAAACGACACTAATGTCACACCCAGCCTTTCCAAAACCCAGGTTGTAGAAACCCTTCTGGGTTAACAAGAACCATTCTAGCAGTCAACAGTGCCCCCCAGTGTGGGTTGTTTCCACTTCATTCTACAATGTCTTCCTTTTTCAGGGTTAATAAATACATCTGGAGGGCTTTGTTGAGTATGTCATTCCATGACTTAATTTAACTTAAAGAAAATAATTTTAAAAGCTAGTATTTATCAACTGTTACTCTCCTTCTTTCTATGAATTACTGCAAAAATATAAAGGAATGTGTAAATATAGGAATAGTGGGTTTACCACTTATATTTGCTTTATGTTGTGTTTAGTATTTTTTAAAAGTTCTACAGGCCCAGTGGATCAGCTTCAAAGATGATGTGCAATCTGGTGTGGATTTGCTTTCTGCAATTCTATTTCTATGTATTTTAATCTATATGCAAATTTGATAGCACTTACAGATGCCTACAAAAAAGCTGGCAGAACATACTCATTTAACCACACATGTGTCACCTCAGTGAATGCCATGAGCTTGTGCATGAGAAAAGCAGGTGTATTTGCATATAAGGACCTCATTCAAAATTCACTGACATCAACAGGAGTCTCTTCAGTGGACTTTGTGAGGCACGAAGGACTTCATACCTTCACATACTGAGCACTCAAACTATGACTTAACACAAATCACACAAAACACATCCAGAAAGCGTCAAATGCTACAGAAGCAGTACGGCTGAAATCAAGAGTCTTCAGAAGGCAGCATTAGGAGCCCCTGAGCATCTGCCCTACCCACCACCTCTAAACTGTCCTACCACACCAGCATCCCTGTGCAGTCAGGCTACAGACCACCACACAACCAAGCTAGTTAGCATTATCCCAACTGGGCAAGCAAAACCACTATGAGGTTAGCAACAGACAAACATTTTGCAAGAACCTTGGCAGATCTTTAAAGGACAGCAAAGAGAATCAAAACGTTGTTACACTACCATCCCAGCAGATTTCTCATAGTCCATATAGTATAAAAAAAAAAAAAAAAAAAAAAAAAAACCCACAAAAAACCAAAAACTTTTTCAAAGCAATAACCCCTCCACCAACCTCAAAGCATCAGGAGCTGTTAATCTCCAAACACACGATTCATCTCATAGTCAACACACCACACGTATATCCATAAACAAACATGCCATTTTCATTTAGAAATAACTGGGATCATTCCAGGCATAGCTGATTTTAATTTATTACTGAATTATCTTTTTCTATCATTCATCTAGAATATACCACTGAATTTCAATCCTGAATTGCATTAGAAAATAGCATTAATGCAACACTAAATTGGTATGCTCAAGTACTTGCAATCAACAAGTTGCAGAAAGGTTAATTTAGCCACATAGTCTCTGTATTTTATATTAACATATCATACAATTACTGGAGTCTGCATTTCATAAGGGAAAGAAGGGGTTTCTAAGTAGGTTTGCTGCTAGCAATTGAAAGAAAGTTTCCATACATTTTGGATTGATCATCATTTAAGATCACCTACGTGTGCCTGCAAGATTTCAGTATTTCTACTGTTGCAGAAAGCACTGTAGAGAATAATTTCCATAGTCCAAAACGTATGCAGCTCTGTGCATGAACCCATACCTCAGAGATCAAGGAAATGGAGCTGGTCAAAACCGTCCGCTTCAGGGACTGCTTCTTGCAGATTTTGCGCGAACACTTCAATACAGTTTTGTGTGAACACCGTGCTACATTCCTGTGTCACACAGGACATTCTTTGTATTAAAAGAAGCATGCATCTTCCCAAATTAAGACACTTCTGAGAATTATTCAAGGAAATGGTAGTGTAAAGAAAGAGGTCAGCACCAAGAGCAGTGTGGTCCAAACACAAACTATAGTATACTAAGTCCAGTATAAAATTAAATTGTAGTTTGCTAAAAATTATTCTGACACTAATTTTCCTAAGAGCACCACTTACAGTACATATATTGGAGAACTGTAAGTATTATGGAAACGCAGTGGGTTTTTTGGTCCAGGAGGAATAAGAAATATTGATTTGACCTGCATGTGTGGACCTGAAAATTCATACTGAGCCGGGGGGGGGTGTGTGTGTGTGTGTGTGTGGTGTGTGTGGAGGGGATGGGCAAGGGCTAATGACAAGTCACTAAATAGCGTAAGACAGTCGAGGTGCTGTAACTCTCTACCAAAACATACCATAGAGAAGAAGGCTGGAAAGCACATGACAATCAAGAAGACAAGTAGGTAGGCTACGGTTTCATCTTCAATTGTCACGAGAAAAATGATTGATCCCATTGTTACCAACCACTTCAAAACAGCTGTTTTGCGATGCTGGTGTGTGTAGCTGTACTTGGCCACCAGGCCGTGAAGTAGCCGTGTTCTCTAACACCCCCCTTTCCTACATTACGCAGCGCAAACCCCTCAGTTCTGGTGCACAGCATTATGCCGAGTTCCCTGCTTTGGTTTGTACTTGATCTCTGAGTAAATAAATTCTGATGGAACTGCAGCTTGGCTTGCCTTCTCCTCAATCCCCTGCTGGCACCAGCGGTTGTTCCCAGTCTTTCTATTGCCAGCAACACGGGAGGTTTCATGCCAGGCTGTTGCAACCGCTCGTGTCAAGGGTCAGCTCCACGGCCTCTTGTCTTTGTCACCAGCTCTCACAGCTGGCTGGCATCAATTTATTCTATCCTTTCAGTTTACAATCAGCTTGAGACTTTCTTCCACACAAAGTTTGCTTTCCCCTGTGACCCTAGTAACCGTGACTTGAAATAATTTGTATTGCTAAATCCTGAGGTAGTTTGGCTGTGCCGCTGGGCATCGATTTCAGTTTGTGTGTCCTTTCAACAACCTTGTGTATGCATACGCAGTTGTCAGATGCCATCAAGTGGCAGAACACGTTTCGCAGTTTTCTATTCTGCACTGACACAGCCGCCCCAGTATCGACCCCTGGAGTACCCCACTAATGACTGGCCTCCAGCTGGACTTCATGCTGCTGATCACAACCCTCTGAGGCCACAGATCAGCTGGTTTTCAATGCACCTCACTGTCCACTTACTTAGTCTGTACTTCATCAGCTCGTCCATGAGCATGTTAAGGGAGACAGCGTCAATAGCTTTGCTAAAGTCGAGGTAAGCAACATCCACTGCTCCTCATCTCCTCCACCAAGTTAGTCATCACACTGGAGAAGGCTATCCGGTTGGTGAAGGATGACTTCTTCATAAATCCTTGCTGACTACCCCTGATAACCATCTTGTCCCTCTTATGTTCGGAAACTGCTTCCAGGATTAGTTGCTCCACCACCTCCCCAGGGATCGAGGTGAGGCTGGCCAACCTGTAGCTCCTCAGATCCTCCTTACCTTTCTTAAAGACAGGGATGACATTTCTTTCTTCCAGTCCTCAGGAATCTCACCTAATCACCACGACCACTCAAAGATTATTGAAACCGTCCCCTAGTCACTCTTCACACAACACTAGGAGCGTCTCTGTTATGGATTTGTTAGTTGTGGGCTCCTCACTCCTCATTTTTAAGGAGGCTGTAACAGCAGTGTAGAAAGCAATCCCCATTTTTAATTTTTCACAGATAAACCTTTTCACTGAAGCACCAATGGAATAAATACTAATTTACAGATTACTAGTCCCAAGGTGCTAATGACGAGTCACTGAAGAGCACAAGACAATCAAACTTGAATCACTCCATCTGGTGGAGGCAAAAGCTGAATGTCTACTTCAACAACGACCACGACACGGAAACATTTTGCCATTGTTTTGCATGCTCCCCAAGAAAAAGACCTGAAGGAAAAAATGCTGGGTTTGTACTTGACCATTCTCCAGAGGCACTTCTTGACTTGAAATCTGAGACCAGTTCTCCGATTGCTATCTTCCAACACAATCTCATGGCTCCAAGTCATTCCAGTGGATAGCTAGAAACCTCCAGAAAAATGGAAATTCAAATACGTTCAGGAGTGATGACAGAAGTACCTCATTGGACAACGTTGTAAGAATTTTAGCAAAACTGGGGTTACGCTATGGTATAGTTCTATATCTCTTACACAAATGAGTTCCCTTAGTAAAAAAATAAAATGTTAATTCATAAGCTTTCTACCCCTCCATTTTTCCTCAGGAAACTCTAAATCTCCAAGATGATATATCACTTTGCCCTTCAGTTCTTTTAAGTAGAAATGCTGAGGTCCTATTATGCTGTTCTAGGGCTCAAGCTACACAGAAAAAAAGCGGGAGAGCTTTATTCCCTGCAACAAGCCTGCAATGAGCCTGTGGGGAAGTAGTTTATGGTAAACGTAGGAGAAACATTGTACTACAGACACAGTCAGAGAGCTCTGAAGTAGGCTGTTCTTCCCTTTGAAATATTTTTTTCTTTCCTCCCACTTTAGTCTGTCTTTACATAATCTCTTTTATTTTGTTCAAGTGAAGCAGCAAGAAATTCCCCCTCCTCTTTTTTTTTTTTTTTTTTTTTAAATTGAGAAGAACTGCTGGTACTCGGCCTCTGGTGGGAAAAAGCACAGACTGAGGCACAGTCCTGGCTCACTTCTCCCACATTATTCACTCTGATGCAGTTAGAAGCCAATGTGCGCTAATTGCTGTGATCTCTCCATTTGGCTTTTAACTTAAATAGCCATCTGTAGGAGAATCTCAGCTGCTTTCAGCAGCCAGAAGCACTTGAAAACAGCAGCCCCCTAACATTGTTTCATTTTTACAACTTTGAGGTCAGGAAAGAGACCACTAACTGTTTCAATGAAACTCCATAGGATGGGCTTGGCTGGATGATTTGTTTCTGCTTTAGGATTTAATTTGAACAATATGGACTTTTCTCCATTAGCATAAAATAAATCAGCACTTTGCACTAGTTTCCCACGCATCACTTTCAACAGGCTGCCAACATTAGGATCGTGTGGATAGATGACAAGCACTCAAACTACTTACAACTATTAAGAGTCCATCGGTCACATCAGCTCTTGGTTTTGATCATTAAGTTGCATATCACTGTTACTTGCTTCCCACAGTCACCAGGGTTAATATACACACATGCCTTGTAATTCAGCCACAGAGCATATTTAGACAGTCATAAATTCAAATCAGGTAGCAGGGGTCTGAACAATATAAGACATTTTCCCTCAGCAAGGCAGTTATTTGAAATACACCATAGCTATACTTGCAGGATTTCAAGGAGATCAAGTATCGGAATTCATATTTTCCTTCCCCAGCTTTCCATATTCATGTTAGCACATAAAATGCTGCTTTATACATAAATGATTTTGTTCCATAAATCTAACTGAGGTAAGTTTGAGATTTACTGAACTGGAGTCCAGTTATGTCAGTTCATCTTTAAAATAATGTGGGATGAAACAAATGGTCCAAGTTAATAAAGGTAAGCAATTGAGCTAGCGGGAAAGAAGAGAATATTTTTCCATGAAAGACTGATGGGTTTCTTCTTCCTCCCACACCACCCCTGCCTTATTGCACTGTGCCGTAGGGGACGTCACAAGTAGACAAGGGAACGCACTGGATTTAGTAAAAAAAGCAAAAAATTAGCTTGTTCTAGATGCCCCTAGTGCCTATCAGCTGTGCCATCCCATACCCTTACCGATCATGAGGCACACGAGGCCGCACGCAAACTCACTTTGCAGGCAGGAGGCCGACACTCCATGGACAGTTTGGTTTCACACAGACGGCCTCAGCCCCAGGGCTGGCATGCTGCGATACAATATGGCCGCCACCCCGGCATGCTAGTCCGAGGCTGCCCCCACCCCCTTTCTCAGCAGCCCTCAAGGCTCCGCGGTGCCCCCACGCCTTCCCCACAACCACACGCTGCTGTGAGCTTTCTGCTTCTGGCCACACAACACACCCCTCAACCTCAAGGGGACAAGCAGCATCAAGTCTCTCTCCTCTCCGTAATGGCGGACCGCCTGCCTCCCCTCCATAATGGCGGACCTCCTGCCTCCACCCCAGGGCTGCCTGCCTGACCCACCCACCCAGCCCAGCCCACTCCGGGGGAGCTTTTAACCGTTTTCTACCCAAAAGATTGGGAGCAGCAACTCATCTCATGCTGTGGGATGCAACAGCAAGCTCTTTAAAATGCCAGCTGGATTTTCTGAGGCAGGGTGCCAGGTACCACACAGCTGGCACCAACCAAGCTGATTACCAAGGGGGCTGTCTCCTCAGGGGCAGCCAGCAGCAGCCTCTCTAAACGTTTTTAAACTGCCACCGGGGAAAGCCCAAATAAGACAACACGTTTCTTATCTACAGTAATCAACATGGTGCCGCGTAAAATGCCCTACTCCATCTCAACGAGTTGCTCACCATTTAAAAAAAAAAAAAAAAATTAAAAACACAACCACAAAATTAGAAGTTACTCCAACCTCTTCCATTATGCCTACGCCTATTGCATTTCCGACCCATACCTGATGCCGAGAAGGCGTCGGTACTGCCGGAGGAGCCTCGCTAGTCAGGACACTGCCAGGAGCAGCATATTTTCTGGGGAGAGAAAATATGTTGCTTTTACAACACAGAGGAGCCGTGACCGTTTTCCCTAAGCTGCACGTTCAGTGATTAACGCTGAATATATGCTGGGGCGGGGGGCAGCCCTGGCAGTTTGGGGAGCTCACGTCAGTGGAGCTGCTGAAAGCCCCGACTGAGCAGCCTGTGTGAAGAGGGGTGAGCGCAGGAATTAATTACCGTTATCTGTACGGGTTGTCTCAAACAGCCCACGCTTTCTCCCCTGGCCTGGCTGTGCCGGGTAGGACCCCTCCGGCGGTCACCCATCCCACAGACCGCTTTTAAATACCCGAGCCCCCAGGACTCGGCCGCCCAAGTCCTGTGCCGAAGGAGGCAGCACAGACAGCGGGTTCAGGCCAAAGCGGTCGGTCTCGCACTTACTGCTCGATACATTTCCTCGCACACAAAACAAAGCTTAAGTACACACAGTTTTTTAGTTGTGTAACCATGAGTTCTGCATTCCAAGAAACCACTTAAAAATAACCACATTTTCTGGTTGGGTTTGGTTTTTTTTTTTGTGAAACCATACCACGTCCTAAACTATCGACGAGCTAAGACACAGGGTACAAAGGTTCGAGGAGATTTAAAACAACAACAACAACAACAAAAAAAGGAAGATAAACCGAATCAGAAACTGAACTAGGGTATAGGCAGAAAAAACATGCGATTCCTGGCTCTGGGTCCAGCAGACAGGGTTGGCAATCTTCCAGGTGTGTCTGTTGCGGAGAGGATTTCTGCAAAAAAAATAGTTCTGCAAACTACAGCAGAGGCCTAAAATATTTACAAAACATTCAGAAACACAGACTGTCATTCAGCTTTCTGCACCAAGTGAAAATACGTATCCTGTCCATGTTAAGGGGCTTTACCTATACCTGGACATTTCTACAATCATCTTTCCAGATCCAGTTATCCCTGGTCCAAATTATCAGTCATGCTTCTTGTCTAGACCAGACTGTATATTGTCTGTGTAAACTTATATGCCAGTTTTAGTTACAAAAGAAAGACGGACTTGCTGAAGAAAGAACTTGCAAATACGTATCTAAATACTACAATAAAACAAACCGCAGATCCTTCTCTGAAAACCCTGAGAGATTAAATATGCACATTTTTTTCTAAACGCTTCATGTTTCAGTTGGCAGCGGTAAGCCAAATTACTCTGCCTAACCCCAAAACACCACTTCTACAGAAACATCAAAATTTCATGCAGAAAAATTTTTTGAAAACGAGGGGATTTTTTTTCTTAAGAGTTTACATGGATAGACTAAACATTTCTAGGTTTTTTTAAACATACAAAAATCAGATGCTCTCCACCTGCTAATCACCAAGGTCAGATAGAAAAAAAATCCAAATTGCTCCACATTCACATCTGAATTTTTGTGTATGCGTAAAAACTTCATGTTGTACAGCTGTTTGGATTGAATCAAATATTGAACTAAAGAAGTAGCTTCCAATTTTGTGTTAACAAACGATCATTCTCCCTGTATCGCTGGACAATTCCAGCACAGCTGCAACCAGCCTCACTGGATACAAAGTCTCCCTGTTTTGTATTTGCCTGAGAGTCCAGTGCTTCAACAGCTCAAAGACGTTGGGTTTTTTTTTACCTTGGTAGGAGTGCAGTACGTCCTCAGAATGCGCGTATGTTTGTATTTGCAGAGTAGGTTATAGCTGGAAAAAAAAGGGTAATTTTTTGTTTTATGGGAGGAATAGAGAAAGACCGGTGCCATAGACAGAAATTTCTTTAAGATGAAGAAATCCCAGTTCTCCAAAGGGAAAAAAAATTAAGCTTTTGTCACAGTTTAACGCCAGCCAGCAACTAAGCACTGCACAGCCGCCCACTCACTTCCCCCCACCCCGTGGGATGGGGGAGAGAATCGGGAAAAGAAGTAAAACTCGTGGGTTGAGATAAGACTGGTTTAATAGAACAGAAAAGGAGAAACTAATAATGATAATGGTAACACTAATAAAATGACAATAGTAATAAAAAGATTGGAGTAGACAAGTGATGCACAATGCAGTTGCTCACCACCTGCCGACTGACACCCAGTTATATACTAAATATGTATTTCACACACTGGAGTATAAAATCAGATTTCCCCAAGCGGTGATCTCCCCAGCCCCGCTCCCCCCAGTTTATATACTGGGCATGACGTCACATGGTATGGAATACCCCTTTGGCCGGTTCGGGTCAGCTGTCCTGGCTGTGTCCCCTCTCAACTTCTTGTGCCCCTCCAGCCTTCTTGCTGGCTGGGCATGAGAAGCCAAAAACCCCTTGACTTTAGACTAAACACTACTTAGCAACAGCTGAAAACATCAGCCTGTTATCAACATTCTTCTCATACCGAACCCAAAACATAGCACTATACCAGCTACCAGGAAGACAATTAACTCTGTCCCAGCCGAAACCAGGACAGCTTTGCTCGAAGACCTTTCATGAAACAATTTGTGTGGTCGTTATCATTTCTGTCTCTTAAAAAAGTGATAGCTGCAGATTTACATGATTGTCTGACCTGGCCTTGAAATTTGAGTTCTTCTTTAGCCTGCTTAAGCTCTAAATTCCATTCCAACCAAGTAAAGACAGTTTTTAGCAAAAAGCTGTTGCACCAGCATGTAATCTTCCAATGAAATCTATCAAAACCATAGCAATAGGCCTAAAATAAGACACTGAAACTTGACAACCGAAAAAATTAGCTGCAATTATGTATCATTGTCTTATCCTCACTGCATCTTCTAAAGTAGTCATCCTCTAAAGCACATACAGAGCATGTTTTTGCATGTCTGCAAATGTTTTCATTAGCCTAAAGTACAACCGAAGAGTCTCCCAGTGATGTTAAAATGCTGGGAGCAGCAGAAGAGAGCAAGACATTTTTCGTATCAGGAAGTGAAACAACCTGCATTAATAAAAAAAAAAAGGAAATGAAATATTGGTTAAGATGGAACAAACCCAATTTATTTACATATTACTTTCCATAATTTTAAAACTTTTTATGTAGTTGGTTCATGGCATTTTTCACTTTCCTTTTCCAGACCAGAAGTGAAAAAAGTTTAGTTAAAAATAAAGAAATACAGAAATGAAACCCTCTATGACATTTACTAAGTGTCTGTTTCGTGTAAAAGACGAAATCTTTTGTTGCCTTCAAAAATCCTCTTTTCTCTCTATTGTAGCTGAACCTATGTGCCAGAACAGATACGTTTTATAAGCGGCATTCCTTACACTTACTGGTAAGACTATGAAGCAATGTAAGAGAGCAGGAGCTGCTGTCTCAGAGCACATACAAGTGGCTTATTTTTGAGGGAAAGATTCTAATACATAAACCCAGTATTATTTAGTTGTTATTAGTGTTTTTCACTTGTGTCACTCAAAGCAGCCCTTAAAGGGAGTCAGGGTCCTTAGCAGGAGGCCTACTATTCTTTTCTAAACAAGACAAACACCATCCACACGGAGCACGTTAGTGGACAAACACTGACAATGGAGACTAATTATGAATAAACTGCTGTACTCATCATACCTTCTTAAAGCAAGACAGGAACAATTTGAAACGATTCTAACAGCTGACTGGAACAACAATGGAAACACTGAGAAAACTTCTTTCGTTTTACTGAAGCAGAAACTGGCATCTGACTACACATGGATAAAGAAGCTTCCCCCTAAAAGAATGCAAGCACCTGAAGATCAGAACATTTGTATGTGTGGCTGCACACCAAGATCAGGCATTTTCAAACCCAGCCTAATACTCAGATGTCTAGTTGAACAGTTGCATGTCTCAACGCCCCATTTTTTGGACACAGTTATTTAAATACCTCAGACATGTAGATGTTTTTGCCAATTTCTACTCCAATCTGCTTTCACTAAAGGAAAAGTAATGGTCTAGTAGATACTACTTCACATTTAATTCTGGTATCAAGACAGAAGGTGGGTGAAGGACGAAGAAAAGGTACAGAAAATGTCATTCTAGACTACCTGGCCATATTTACTAAAATTTCTTTAGACAAAAATTGGCTCCTCCGAAGGTCTCCAGAGGTTCCTCCACCGATTGTGTAGGAATGCTTTGAGAAATACTAGGTAACTTCTACTACCTGGGATCTAGACTCTTTTAACTTCCTGAAGATAGATGCCTCGTGGAGTGCGAGTAGCTCTTAATAAAAATGTAACGCCATAGGGCAACACCAGTGCCAGTTCTAATATCATCTTGCTTTTCTGCATAATAGTCTTAGCGGGTAACACCATTGTCCGGGAAGTGGAAAATCTATGTTCTAGGATGTCTTAACCTGAAAGGCTCTGAACTTACACCTTCCAATTTGTAGATGTGTATCTTCAGCAGCAGGTGAAGCCCTTTTGGGAGGGCTGAAGTGGAAGAGGGGGCACTCTCCAGCCTTCCTAAGGCTATGCAGTCAACAATGTCAGTCATGGGGCCAGAAGAAAAGTAGGCAAGCAGGACTCTGTGTGCTCTCATCTGAAAGGGCACAGTGGGGGATACCATGCTCTGCTACCAGGCAAGTGCGTGTCTTTTACCGTAGACTGTCCCCGGTTAAAAACCAGAGGCTACAACCCTAAGTGGGAGAACAGCTGTCAAGATTAATCAATGTTGTTGGGCTGAACCTACACCCTACTTGCTTCAGCAACGGGACTAGAATTGACTTACTTCTTATTTGCTGCCTTTTTGATTATTTGACTTTAATCTTCAAGTAATAGCATGGCCAGCCTTCAAGGGAGGCATGAAAAACAAACTCACTCTGAATTCACAGTACCTGGTGGCCGAGGTGCTTTCCTGAAATACAGATTCAAACTACCTTAGACTGATGCAGCCTTGAAATACAGCCCTGCCCTCTTACTCTTGGGCAGGTGCTGTAGTAANCCACTTCACCTTAGTTTGCCTGATCTTATCAGTTTCAATTTTGAAAACAACAAAACTCCCCAATGCTAACAACCAAAAATAAACCAACTAAAGCTCACTGGTTTTAGCTACAGTAAATTTTCTTTTCCTCTTCGCCCCATTTTTCACTTTCAGCCCGTTATTTAAATAGCACAGATGAGGTAGAGTAGACACAAGAGCTTCATGTTCTACAGTCACAGGAGGGCAGGGGCAAGAGGAAGTCAATTTTCTGTGAAAAACAAGGAATAATTTGGATATTTCTTTATTTTTTTAAAAGGATAGTTTTTATAACCCATTGCAAGCAAAAACTATATACTTCTTAATCATTGAAAGCCTCTGGAAATTTTCAGTGACGTCCACAGCAGGCCAATTGGAAGAATTACTATAAACAAAGAAACAGTTTTTTGCCAGAACGTCTAGTCGGGTTTTCCTGGAAAAAGTTGTCATCTGAATTTTCCTCTTAGTAGCATGTCACCTCGATGTAATGCGTGCCGCCACCACCCCCCGCCCCATAAATATTCGTATTTCACACACCAGAGTATAAAATTACATTTCCCTGAAACTTCTAGCTGTCCATGAGTTTCACTTTGGTTTTGTGAAGAGACATGCCCATCTTCCTAACTATCATCTGAAGAGACCATAGTGCTTCAGTTGCTGATGAAAACACGCATGTGCCATAGTCGTAGTATTCAAGCACAGTTTTCTTTAGATACTTCTGTTTTGCAATTTCCAGCAGGTGAAATACAAATTTCTATTAAAAGAGGATTTTGTATTTTTAGGGAACTTTTATCAGTCATTTCACGAAGCAAACGAAGTAACTGCGTGAGAACCATGCACACTGGAATTGTTGGGAGCACAGCTTCCAAAAATTTGAGCCCATTGTAGAGTTTAACGTTTTTCATTGGAAGACATTTAAGTTAGGTTGTGA
>VYZV01020589.1:85209-103250 GCA_013401275.1 Pandion haliaetus
AAAAAAAAGAAACATTATTGCTGGAGTACGCCATGCCATTTTTTATTAAGGTTGTTTGATAATGTCAGTTATAAAATCCTGCTTTCAAATGCTCATAATTTGGACAATCTTGCCTGCTGTTTTATGTTTGGAATGTTTCCTTCCGCCTGACTTTTCTGTATGAACATTTCAGCTGAAATTGTTAAAGACATTTCTCAGAAAAAGTTTTAAAAAAACAAGACTGTCATTTACTCAGCTTAAAAAAAAAAAAGAAAAAAATTTTCATAGATATTCTTCTCAGATATTGTTTCCTTGCTTCGGAGCAAGAAAACAAAATCCATAAAGGAATAGTAGCAGAGCTATAGCCTGTACTAGATTTAGGCACTCTGTGAAAATTAGCAAAACCATTTTCATTTGTTTTGATGGGGCTTGATAGGATGCAGCAGCTAAATTCACCGGGGATGTTCACTGATATTCATCGTCGTTCTCACTTTTCCTCTTGCCCTACATGCTTCTCAAACGGGAAGCGATCACATTAATGCAGATGATGACACTCATTAGCTTGCTTTAGTTAACAAATGAAAACACCCTTTCTTCCACATTCCTTGTCAACTTCAATTGCAAATTAATGAAAAATATTTGGGGAGGGATGAAAGACACTTTCCCTGAACTTTTTCTGAATGACAGGAAGAGAGGAAAACTATACCCTTTGTAAAGTTATTGCAGCATTAAGCAGATGCTTTCTTACACGGTCTCAGCTGTGACATGAAAAACAAAACAAAACCTCTTCCTTCTATGGAATCAAGTTGAGCCGGTGAAGTTCCAGGAGGTTCCACATGGGAAGTAACTGACTCTGAAGCAGCACAGGGGGACAAAGGTGTGCCACGTGAGATTCTTGGACGTACAAGTTAAAAAAAGTTACCACCACCGAACATCTTACCTAACTCTGGTCTCCCCTGAGATCTCATTAGCTATAAAGTTCTTCCTAGAATTGTAACATCATCTCCAGACATAACATCCACAGCTTCTCTGGAAGGGAGCAACAGATGCACCCATGATGCTGCAATAAAAACAAACAGCACTTACGGGCAGATGCTGCCTCTCTCTCTGAGAATACGTTGCACTTTTTAGCAATGGGTTGAAGTTGCTCAGTGGCTAGGAGAAAAACTTGCTTTGTCACTTTGAAGCTTTTACAGGACTTTGCCAAGCAGAGCACAGCTCTACAGAGGGAGCCTGATGATACACTTATCTCCATGAACTCCTTTGAAGAGGGATGGCGTAAGTTCTCAGCCAGGCTCGTGCTCTCGAGCGTGCGTGTAGGTTCACGATAAGAAGGCCCATTAGCCAACCCCCTCCACCTCTTAGCACCTTCTTAAATTCTCCCTCTATTGCTGCCTTTAGTGGAACAGAGGTGTAAAGAAGGAAGTGCCTTATGTCTTCACACCAACCTAAGCCCGTTTTTTCTTTTTCACAAGGAAACAATGTTGTAGTGAGAAATTATGAAACCAACACAACCAGCCACAAATTCTAACTAACTTTCATTATTATCTAATATTAGACACAAATTATGCAAGGGGTCTCTGTTAAATCACATCCAGTCACAAATTCTCAGTGTTAAACGTAAGCATTTTCATCAGACAGAAATTCTATAAGGGGCTGGGGTCCTGCCAGTCCTAGTAATGCAAACGATGCAGTTGGGACGAAGTTCATGAAACTTGCAGAGTGAGATACCACCCCTTCTCACTTCTACTCAGTATATTTACAAAGTCTTTGTGGGACGATTAGAAAGACCTGGTGCTTATTGTTAAATGGCCTGAAATAATCCAATTTTTTTTGCTTTCTTTGCAGCATCACTGAGATACTGTCACCATACCTGCAAGTAGCAGTGCTGACAAAAGAAAGGGATGAGCTGTATGTGTTGCCATGTCTCTAGTTCTACTATTACTAGAATACAGATCATTCTTGATACTAACATGTATTCATTAATGAATCCAAGATGACTAATGTTGCAAGAAGGCCTACCTTTTATTGGCACATGTGTCTTTCTGTACCTGCAAGGGATTTCTTTAAAACACAACCTAACTTATTCCTGAAGTTTTATTATTAGGGGTGCTACAGATATTTGTATGGCAAAATAACTGTATGCTTTTTAAGTGAGTTATATCTTACTGACAGAGATGTAACTAAAGTAATCATTCATGTGGTACAATACAATAAGGCACAGAGAAAATACCTTCAGTGATTGTACAACAATTTATAGATCAAGTCATACGAATTAACAGTTAGAATATGCTTAGGAATATCTTCAAAAAGTAATTACAAGCATTGAAGGAAAGTAATAGCTGAGCAAACAAATATAAAGAAATGTTCACTCACCTGCAAACAACAGAATGAACAAAGGTACTACTGTCTTACCCATCTTCATTTTTTCCTTTTGTATCTGGAAGAGCAAAACCAACAAAAAACAAACCTGGAAAATCCCCAGGTCACTGTCCCCACAGCAAAGAAGCCGTGGTCATTAGCCCCCGAGGCAAGAGACCTCGGAAGCCTGACCCTGCTGCACTTATCATTTCCAGAGCTGCTTATTGGCTGAATCAGACTGTTGCCTAAATCAGCTGTTACATGGGCTTAGATGCCACATCGGCTGTGTAACTCCAGGACCTCCGGATGTACTGAAAAGAATTTACTTACTACCGAGTGAAGTGTGCAGGGAGCACAAAAATTACAAAACGAAGAGCTAAACCACAAGTTCTATTCACATGTCAAACAAGTTCTGAACTGCGCGTTTACTAAAATACGCTAGTTGTGATGAGGATATTCTCCTGTCACACCTACAGAGAAACTTTGTGCAGATGTCAGAGCACTTTGTAAGCATGGAAAATGTATCCTTTCCCAGGTGGAAAAGCCTGGACAGATGGAAGTGAAATACCTGTTGATCACAAAAGACAACCATTTTCTTTTGCACTAGTCACAAATCATAATATATTCCTAAATATTCAGCGCACCATAAAAATAAGTATTCAAAGCAAAAACACTGCCAGCATGTAAAGTGTAATGATTAGTCACATACCTAGCTATTTAGGATCATTTAAAGAAACAGTATTATGCCTTCCATAGCTGCTTCCCAAGTGCATCTCGAAATCATAGGTCAGTATTCCAGGTGGTCTGACACAGGTATGTACTTCATCCAAGGGTATACCACAGATGATGCTGAGTTAACTACTGGTAGTTTGAATAAAAAGGAAACAAGTTTGTCAAGCAAAAGGAGTTTGCTTGGCAAACTATCATCCCACCATCAAAAATCTCACCCTCTTTCCCTGCTGAGACTATTTCTTTCAAAGTATACAACAGTACAACATGCAATACTTGTGTCTCCATGGACTCATGCACTGTATGTACTACAACTCATTGTTAGTAGGCTATTCCTGGATGTTCCTCAGCCATGAACCTCCACACATGAAAAACATACCAGTTAGACTTTCAGGACTGACAAGTTGCTGTCTCACCAAGTATTAACAAAAAACCCCACAACTGTTTACAGTCTCTCTGTATGAATAAATTGCCAAACGGTACTAAACCCGAGCAGACTAAAGCCAAGGAGTAACAAGCATTTGGATAGACATCTCCATTCCACAAGACGGCATAATGCTTGCAACCATGTAACGTTAACAGCTTTTTTTCAGTGCACACATCCTTATCTTTTCTTCTGAACGTTCTTTATCAGGTCATAGCAGACCTTTGCAGCAACAAATGCTGGCAGAGAGTTTTCTGCCTTCTGAGTCTACTGCTAACCAGCCCAAGAAACCACTCTCATTATGCATCCTTTTTCTTTCAAAGGCTGCTCCCAAATTATTGCGTAACAGACGTTTTCTTCTCAGACTTTCTCTGAAGGGTGTCTCTTTCTGTCCCTTCCGATAATATCTTACGAACATTTTTACTGGAGTAAGAAATTAGTATCTTCATGCATCTCCCATGTACACCAAAAAAATGTATTCGTGCAAATTCACTACACAAGTGGAAAACCACAGCCAACGGGAAGAGGCAATTCAGAGGCTGAGCCCCAAAATGGCATTGTGAATTTCTGAAGTGCCGAAGCCTGTCCATCGGTTCAGATGGATCCTAGCAAAGACTGGGCTCTTTTGCCTGAAGTCTGACCATCTAGTTAACTTGTCTAAAAGCTGTCCATTCTGCCTACCTTTTCTACCTTCAGACACTCACCTGTAAACACCGAGGAGGGAAAAGGTACCAATAATGAACGCACCTACCCGCAGGAGAGGAAGAGGGCATATCAAATGTGTAGGATGCTCATTTGCAACTAAACGTAACAGAAAGCTTCCCTTGGACCACAGAGGAGCTCTGTAACCCGTAAAGGTCAGCACTGTATTGACGGTACTTCTGCTTCCCCTGGCTTAAAGCGTAAAACCCTCAAGCCCACTATTCCCTGATAAAAATGTCTCAGTACTGACAAAATATCTTTCCAATGTACACTTCATAAAATGGTACCAAAACCCCCAGACCTCCTCTTTAGGAAAGATTCCTCATCTAGCTGACCTGACTTACCCGGGAGTACTGATGCCTACTATTTCATGACCTTTCCTGAATTTCTGCTTGTCACATAAGCAGTTTCAAAAGGAAGGACTGGGGGAGAAGCAGTGTATACAGGCGAGGTGGTTCCACCTCTTCACAGAGATCAAAGATTTAAAGGAGAAATATATTTAAAACTTCAGGATCACTGTGTACTGCACCAAATTCGTATCCCATAAACATCATGCCTACTAGATCACCTACACTTTGCTGAATGATGAAAGTTCTACACAGTGTTACAAAAGAAGGAAAAAGAGATACATACATATATGTGTGTGTATACATGTTTTTTCTAACTACTTTCTCTTACATGCTGGCTTTCGAAAGTTCAGTTTGTAATAAACAGTGCCAGTTAGATGGCCAGGTAATTCTATAGCCGGTGGCTACCGTATCTTCACTTCTCCTCATACTTTGCAGCAACCAATTAGATGTTATGCCACAGGTACAGGTCCTTTCCCTATTAGCTCCTCTCCAAAGTTTTGAGATTTGCTTTGTTTGCTCCTACTAGAATTGTTTGGAAAAAACCCCTACAATGTGTTTTTGTTAGAATGTTTTGATTTTGAAATAGTTTTAGGGATGGCTCAGTTCTGAAAAATCTCTGATGGAAAACCATTAAATTTCTGCCTGCCTGGAAAGCTGTGCTCTCAGAATTTGCCACTTCGTGACAGACATACATGTGGATTCTTTTGGACACGGGAATGCACAGAAGTCAAGCTCATAAGCAGCCTGATGATAGGTAGCCCCACAGCCGGGATTTTTAGAGCTCCCAGGTGTATTATGTGCAAGAAACAAGTTTAGAAGTTTTAACTGAGAAGGCGTATTTCCCAGATTTCCAACCCTTTGTCATCTGGAGGCTGAAGTGAGCCTTGAAATCCTGGGATCTGTGGGTCAGCAATACCGTACAGCTGCATTTGTGGCACTCCACATTTGAAAAACAAAGTAAGGTGCTTAAACTTAAGTCATGTATCTCTGAAATCAAACACAATACAAAACCTATGGCAAATCAAATAGAATTGCTTTGTTTTGTAGAAGTTATTTATATACGAATTTGGCCACGTATGCCAAATTCTATTTATTCTCAGTAGAAATCATAGAAACAATAATTAATCTAACAGACAATTTTTTAATTAAAAAAGTAGGCAGTAGTTTTTACGGGTTGTCGGTCTAAAAAAATACTTGATGGACACCATATGCTTCCACGTGGTCTACCAGAATGTGCACTGCCATGCTGTGGGCACTGTACAGATGCTTGCCCAGGAAACAACACTTGCTTAAGAAATGCTTGAGCCTCACATTTCTGACCCTATATACCAGACACATAGTCTATAGACATCTGGATTCAGGCACAGGTGCCTGAATGGGTGTTTAGGACTCATTTGACCTGATCCCAGGCCAGTGAGTTCAGATTCAACTGTAATTCTGTTCTCAAGCGCAGAGATGAAGTACTGAGAGACAGGCTGTGAATGTATTTTCCTTTCTCCCTTGCAGGGAATCCGAGTCTCCCCTGAAAGTGGCATCATATACAGATCTTCTCCACAGAAAATCAACAGCCAAGATGTCAGTGGAATTGTCATTGCCTGGTTATTGACTGCTGAAGAGCAGGTGAATTTTGCTTCTAGTGTGATCTTGTGATCTTGAGCCTTCCTTCAGTTCCTCCACCTCTCTTAGAGCCCATATTCTCTATAGAACGCTCTTAATCTTCACACCTGTCAATCTCTCTACTCTCGTTGCCGTATCTTGCATTTCTGAAACCTGCTGTCACTGCCATTGTTAGCAAGAATGCCAGAGTGAATCCAGTCTTCCAATTTTAAGAAGTGCCACAGCAGCAGTAGATGCGTTGTATGACAAACCACAGTGATTTAAAAAACAAAGTGGAAGTGGGAGAGAACATTCAGAAAGACACCTGTAAACAACTTTGCTGAAACTGCAAAATTAAGAAGCATTTCGTCAGCCCACTTCTCCCCAGTGAATTGTCTAAATATCTGGAACCTTTCTCCAATCCTTCTCAACTCCATATTCTCGTTTGAAGTCATTTTCTTGTCCTCACACATTCAAATATAGGCACCTCAAAATTTCTGAAGTGACAGCAAATATAGATACCGGCAACAGAGAAATAACTAGCCAAGAAAATAGACCACATTCACGGTGGCAGCAAAGTCTCAGCACCCTGAGGTTCAGGTGAATGCAGGCCACCAGGTGAGGGTAAAATTGAGCTCAGGTAATGCAAGGAAGAACTTAAATCGGTACACTTAACAACTCTTCACGTAAGTACGTTAATGGTCAGTAACAAAGACTTATCTGCAGTGGTTGATGTATTGCCAGCACGTGCAATCCTGCCCTGGACAAAATGGTCAGCCATTACCATCAGTGGAGTTGCATTAGCTACTGCCCCTCAGGAACTGAATGGTAAAGGGAAAGAGTATGATCAAGTATGAAGAACGAAAAGCAATGAAGCATAGTGTCTTACTACTATAAAAGTTGTCCCTTCTCTTTCTACAGCCTGTTAACCTATACAAGTAATTCTATTTAACATTGAATGAAATCTTCTAGCTCTGTGGGACACAAAGCTTGCCTGCGAATCTGTGCATAAAGAAGCTCGCTTCTCTATGCTGTAAAAAATCAACTGTCTTTGCTCCTTTTGGAGTAACTTCCAAAATGTCTGAAGAGCTAAGTATTTTTCCAGTGATTTCAGTGTCATGCGATCATTCAACGGCTTGTTACAGCATTTAAAAAACACACGGCCTGAAGTTCTACAAGTTTGGATTTTTGCAGACTAATATTGCCAACAGGAAAGTCCAAGCTGTAAGTTGAAAAAAACCTCTCTTATTTGTCCTGTACCTCATGGTAATGCTATGTTATGTCAAAACAAACCAATGCATGATTCCTTCCATCTTCTAAACAGACCTCTTGAAGTTAATTTAAAAAAAGAATTCACTAGGAATCACTCACATCAGTCAGTGTTATCAGCACTGCTTTGCATCCTACATAGCAGGTTAGGTTCTACTTACAGAATTTGTTTGTTACTGTTTTCAATAGTGCAGAACCCTCCATATATTTAGAAACTTCTCAAGTACCACATGATTGCAAATAGCAGTTTTTGCATCACGTGTCACACAGGTTGATCTTCATGTCTACACTATTGTATGTGGCTGGGAGCTGTGAGTGACACAAAGTCAGCAGATTGGTATGAACAGAAAATTAAGGTTGGGAAAAATAATAACCATTAAATTAGAAACTGTATTACATTTAATGATCTACTCCCAAGACAGCTTCTATTTACTTATAAAATAACAAGCGGCGTACCTCCTAAACCAACAGAACTTTGTAACAAGATATTTCCTATAAGGGGACTCAGAATCATTACTGCCGCAGATTAAGGCATACACGTTGTAGTCTACCGGTCTCTTTTTCTGGTCCCCATACATATATACAGGTACACCCACACTTACGGTTCTTTTTCCAAGAGAGGCTGAGGAGGAGCTCCAGGGACATCCCTGCTGAACTTTCCTCAAAGTTAGTCCACTGAAGGAACAGGACTTAGCCCCCTGAGGAACGAGCTGCCAGGATGCCTCTTCTGCAGGTTTTCACAGAGCTAGTGGCCATTTGTTGCTGACTGGTACAGTATTCTTGTTACACAATGCCATCACCCACAACTGAGATAACTGCACAGAGCGGACTTCCTGAATCTCAGCGGTTGACGAGCAACATGGTTGTCACATGTGGAAGAAATTTTGCCTAGTCTGATCCACAGCGACTTACCAGCAGGTTCTCTCTCAAAAATGTATGCAGCACCTAGTGGATACAGTTCATTCCTTTTCCTGATGACCTTGGCATAATTACTGACACCACACAAGAAGTCTCAGCATTGTGGACAGCAAGCAGAAATCACTGCTGTCTTCCGCCTCATATTTGGAGGACTTCAAAATTCGTCCTATTATGTTTGTCTTTTGAATGAAAAGTAACATGCTGGCCTTTTACATTGTCATTGTCCCAGCTGTCTGTATTAGGGCACCAAATGCTGTTTAATTTGAAGAAACTGTCCTCTTTATGCTAGAAACTGCAGACATGTATAACATGAAATTTCTGTCTCAAAGCACTTACTGTTTCATTTAGGTCTGTCCTGTTTCTCCTACCTGCCAAAACTATGGATTCCCCGTAACGCCTACAGGAACAGAGAAGATGGCTCTGCATATTGAATTAAATTCCCTCTTAAGTTATTCCACAAAAGGATCCCATTTATTGAGGAAGGATCTTTCACAGGCCTGGTGAAAAACTAACCCCTAAACCAGATGAAAGTTTGCCTCCTGTAGCAACAGCTCTCATTTTTGTGCTTCCATGTTTGTTTTACAGTGGCATAGTCCTTCATTCACAGACTGCAGGTAGTAGTTTGAATTCAGCACCATATACAAGTTGCTGAAGTGAGAGACTGTCAGCTATTTATTTTTTCCCGTATGAGCATTTCACTCAGGAACTATAAAATGCTTCATCCTTTCTGCATTTTGTAATGGAGAATAACATTGAGCCCCTTGTGTTTTAGTTCCCTTGATCTATTGACCACACATTTTAAGGAGAGGCTGACAGCTAGCATGTCAGTTATTTTCAGATATCTGTCTCTGTCAAATTCAGAAATCCCAAGAAAATAAACGAAGTGCAGGATTATAAATACATGTGAAATTAGAGCTGTCATCACTCTCAAGGATTTTCCATTGTGCCTGCTGCACTATTTTTAAGCTAAGATTTCCCAGATGTTTAGTCGGAATGTTTAGAGAGTAAAGCATTTCATTTTCCTGATGGCTGCAACATTCTTAAAGTTAACCTATTCAAAATCGGGGTGTTGTGCCTGATTTGTTTTTCTCAATTGTATAAGTAGAATAGAATAATAAAGTTCAGCAAGCCGACATAGCTCTTGATGGCCTGAAAGCTGTTGTTTCAAATTTTCAGGTACACCTAGTTATTCAGAAGACTACAGTGTGACAGAGACCCCCTGAAAGGATGCTCCTCGTGTGTGCTCACCCTGGTCTTCAGAGGCCAGCACTGGGTCTGTCTGGCTCAGAGCCGCAAAGGAGCAGAGCAGGAGTTACACTTCATGTCGTGCTCCTTCTGCTAACCAGTGGTTTACTGAATGCAGCTCAGACAAGACCGATTTAAATTACAAATTCTAATTATGATTTAAAAATAGGAAGAAGGAAATTTTATCCAAAAAGTTTATCTTATTTTTACCTTACTAATTGATATAACTGAATACCTCTGTCTTTCTGGTCAAGCAGGAGGATAGCTATACATTTTAATGTAAGTAAATACAGTCTGCACATACTTACTTAGAAACCTAATATTTATGCTGGTTGAGAATGTTGACTGACCCATTTTCTATGTCCCCTAAAATGGTTCATTTTTTCTTGCTTTTTTTGTCAAACTGCACTTGGAAGGAAATTGGATTCCAGCTGAAAATGTATGAAAGAAAAGTTCCTAGAACTGCTAGATCTTACATCCTTACACTCATAATGAGTCGTCTTACGATTTTTACTCTCATTCTGGCTCAGACTACGGATGATCCAGTCACTAACACCGTCCTCAAGGCAGGAAATATCCCCTCTGAATCCTTGGAAGAGGCTGCTATTACCAGAATAGGTCTAAGGTACCCACAGCCTCCAGGTGCTTGAACAGCGATGCCCCCACCAGAGCAGTGCTTTGGCTTTCTTTAAAACACCAGTAGTGCACATTTACTACCCGAGTACTATTTTTCTGTGAAACTTTTTTTAAAAATTTGTAACAGTGACTTATCCCTCAAACTAAGTTCCCAAGCTTCAAATTCAGCCATATACGGCTGCTAGGTATGACATGGGACATATGGCAGATATGTGCCTTCTAGAGTATTAGGGTACTGTAAGACATGCCAAGTGGCACTACACATGGTGGGCAACTGAATCAAGACCCTACAGGAAGCCTAGTAATAAACCGCTTTAAGAATAAGCAGGAGAAGCTACTATGATAAATCAACAATCCCCAAATTTCTTTTTTCAGACTCTCCTGAAAAATGGGGACTGATGCAGGTTTCATCTTCATTGGGTTATGTCAGGGCAAATTGTGTGTTACAAGCAGGGATGATGAACAGGCTCTCAGGGGCAAAGGGGCTAACTACGGCAATGCACTTCCCTCTCTGTGACACATGAATCAATATACATTGGTAGCAAGTCGTACCCCTGTACTGCTTCCGAAAGCGTTCCTCTTGTATTCCTTGGGCAACGTGTGCAGCACTCTGGATTGCTACCACCTTACAGACCCTGGTCAGAGGACCCCTGCAAGAGAGCCAACGTGATAACAGGATAAAAATGTTTACCTTAAAAATGTTCTCCTCACGTTTGAACTAAGATTCAAGCTGTTTCCTATGCCTTTATTAAAATAAAAAAGTTTCCCCATTCCAAAGTTTTCCTGTACTTTGTACACAGTCAGCTACTGTAATTTACTGTCCTGTTAAGTTCTTATGTAAGCTGAAGAAGTTGTAGCTAGGTGGCTTGTGTTCGCTGCCCACAGTCATCAAATTACGTCAGAAATGAAGTCATGTAATTGGCTTTGCCACCCAACACACCGATTTTAAGATTGCACTTATGCCTCTCTATGTGTAAGTGGATTTGGCGTAGTTTATATTACAGGGAAGACTAGCTTCTGTACACACCTCCTTTTCTTCCCACACTCTCCTTTTCTCTCTCTCACACATACATACACACGCTTTTACTCAAGAGATGTTCAGTAACTATAATGCTAAAGTTCTTTGACCCGAGGCCATTAGCCCTCTCAGGACAGACCCAATAAACAAATGAAACAGCTAAGAGTTTCAGGCATCTGATCTCTGGAGAAAACACCAGAACTCTGCAGAAGGTGCCTGCGCAGTGACGAGTGAGACGACGGCAAGTCGGAGTGGCAACCTACAGAGCTTGCATGCTGACCTGTGCGCTGCCATCTCGCAGGTAATGTTCATGCTGCAACAGCAACGGCTGGCTGCAACACTGCAATGCTGAGCCTCTCTGTAGCTTAGGCACTTGACATCGTGCTGCAGGAAGATGCCTTCATTCATCCAGGATTCTCAATTACGAATCCATCTCAGGATCCTTCTCTTTTAAAACGTCATCAGAAAAGAGGGCAACGGCCCACCTCTTCTGTTACAGATTACATTTCAGAGCGCTCAGAGATTCAATTCCTTTGTCAAGATGAGAAGACTCAAGTCCACATTGCCCGTGTCCTTTACCACCAACAAGGAGACTACCGTGAGACTTTCTTTTAAAATTGGATTACAGTTCACAAAGTGCTTAAGAATGGCAGGCAGGATGCAAGAGCAAAACTCTTCTTGCTGTTGGTTAGGGTACAGTCTTGGAAGAAGAGACCTGAGATTCCCAGCCCTGCTGTAAGCATAATTTCTGCACTTTATCTTGTTTCTATTACAATACATATCTACAAAGTATCAATGCATACATTCAGTCATTAACTCCTCTGTATAATTTTCTACTACTTCTCTCTAGTATGCTTCTCAGAGCATAGTTTAATACCCTTCTGTTAACAGTGTTAAACATGTTATTTGTACATCACCAAGTTAACGTTAGCCAAAGAAAATTTCTTATTACTTAAAGTCTGAACGACATACAGAGATCCACTTCAAGGGAGATATCCACGCATCATTTAGAAGTTAGGTCTACCAAGGCACTTTACCTAAGTGACATGGAGTGCCTGGACCTTTGTAAGTGCCCATCGCTTCCATAGATGACAGGATAGCTGCGGAGTTCAGAACTGCTTTGCAGCTTGATCTTCATTCGACAATATTGTTGTGAAGGAAATATATGAGACGCATTTTCCTGTCTTTATGCCTCCCCATAGGAAACAACAGCCTGATCTCATGTCACGGTGTGCTGTATTAAAACAAAGGTCGTAAGAACTAACATCGCAAGTTCTGAACCATTGTGGTCTTCGAGTGGGTACTTAGGCATCCCATTTTCTCAGCTAAATTCCCACCGGCTAATAAAAGCGTTACCTGCTTATGCCTCATGCGTGGCTTGGAGGCCATCTTGAGCCTCTGCATTGTAGTCTGCACCGGCTGAAGCATGACATTTCCAGTGTAGGTTCGGTTCCTTTTCACAGAGTGAGGAAGTGACAAACGCCTGAAACAGATGATCCAAATATGAATATTCTTGCACAGTATTCATTTTTACAAATAAGTAATTTCCTATAGTCCTACAATTAGCATAAATCTTTTTGCTTCCCCTAAGTTTCTACATTATTACTTTGCATTTAAAATATCGCAAACTGAAAGCCGATGTCAGAATTTTTAGCATTGAAGAAAAGGACGCTACTGTATTTCATGTTCTTGCAAAGAAATGCTTTGGAGAAACTCTGAATACCTGTTCTCTTCCTTGGGCACTAGAGGTCACCAGTGGTACAGACACGGGGAAAGGGATTTGTTTTATGACCTTCAGCAATACAGAGAGCGGCCTCAATCCCTCTCCTGTGACTTTCATTTAAGTTGTTACTGGAAGTCCTTTGCCGCCTCGATTTTTGGAAAAGCGAGAAGATTAAACTATTTCTTCCAAGCGCAATATGCCTCAGATACGTAGCTGTGTACCTATTTATCTATTTGAAAGGGATGGGCGTCTCTTGAAAATATGATTTATTTGTCCCTCTGATACTTGAGAGTTCCTTGGCTGATACCTGCTGTATTTGAGCTCTGAGTAATGTTGTTGAGACAGAACCACAGAACACCCAGCAGAAACACATGTTGTTTCAAACGAAACAGCATGGCCCATTTCAAGAAAGAAACAGTGCTCCTTTACTGGTTCCATGTGTGGCGTGTGAAGGGTTCACTGAAGCAGAACGTTCAAGAACACCAGTTGCGTTTTTTGACGAAGAGACCACACCATCTTTTAATACATTCAGGACTTTCCATTTCTATGAGTGACGCTTACGACAAAATACCCCAAGTCCTCTTGCATGTGAAGAGGCTCAGAAATGCTCAGAAATCTGTGCTAGAGCACAGCCATTCCTCAGAGAAAATATATCCAGCTTTTAACCTCTAAAAGATGGAAATTTGCTTAAAATATTTTTTATCAGATCAGTAGTTAAATTTAACAACCGTCAAGTTTATGCACTCTATCAGCTATTTATATAATCCACGATACTAATATAATCCTAAATAAGAAGCAGGTTTTTTTAGCAATGATTCATTTTATAAAAGCGTTGAACTGGTACACTCTAATAAACACACTACTGCAATTATGGAGACCGAATATAATCAAACAGTCCTACCTAACAGAAAGTCTTCTTGGTGCGTCAAAAGTTATTCCCATGTTAAATATAAACCCAAAGATTGTTTGTCAAAAGATTTCATAAGATTTTGGATATTAAACCTATCACAGATTGAAATTTTGGTGAAAAGTCTATTGAAACTCTATAAACCCTGAAACCTGCAGTAAGTAGCAATACCACACAGGCTTTTTTCATGCTTGCTTTCTTCACCTCGGTTTCATCTACCTTTGAACTCCTTTTACTTTGAGGTGCAGTACAGAAAGAATTTTTGAAGTTACGCGAAGTTAAAAATGAGGCAGGCAGGAGAAATCTTACCCTTGAAAGAAGTAAAAACAACTGGACACTACATGCTACATACTTTCACTACTTTGTTTAAAATAGCATATTGATGTACTTAAAACACTTCAGATCTGCGTGTTATTTATGATGCTGTAAACATACAGAAAATCATGAAAGTCACATTTTCCACTGCATCCAAGGACACAAATTTAAAATTACAGCTATTGGAAATCTGTTTTACGAGCTGTGTGAAAGGTGTAGTTAAATGCAGTGCTATAAACTTTGGTTACAATACCCTACGTATTGCGACTCCTAGATAGTGTTAACGAGAAGAAAAATCAAGCTAGATTAAGACTTCTGGCTACGTTCTGGTTTTTCTACATCCTTCTGAAAGGAATGTGAGAGCACATGTGAATCTAGCCCACATCTTACACGTCCTTGTATTAGCAAGACACAAAATAAGAATACTGCGATATACAAGTTAATGCACTACTTATGATCAAAGGTAAGCACGGAAGACAGCTCAGCTCAGCAGGGAAGACTATCAAGGGTTTGTGTGAAGCTTTGTGAGTCAGGCAGCAGAGCTGGGACGCAGAACTTGGTGGAGGGTCTTTTCTTGTGAGCTCCTGCAGCTTCTGCTCATGGGCTTTTTTCTCTTCTCTCCTCCTCCCCCTTCTCTCACTAGCCCACAGCAAATCCCAGCTGAGTGTAAGCGGAGCATAATGTGGCATACCTACAATACTTCCATGCCTGTGCCTAACACGAGGTATCTCCTATACCAGGACCAGCGCACACGGGAAGGAGGATGAAGCGCCAGCAATAGCTGAGAATGGTGCTTGAATGGGGAATTCACCATGGGGCAAATCTAATTGATTCTGGCTTCCTTTGGGCAACCCATCCGTGCAACACAGCATCAATACGTACCAGATACAGTCTTCACTGCCCACAGTATTTGTCCAGTAAGTCTGAACTGGACTTACTTGAACAAATGTTATTTTTTTACTTAGTGCACTCATAAAAAGGCTGGCACCAGTGAAGAAAGGGAGTTAGGTACCAGATTATAAGATACGGTTCTGCAATCACTCTACAACAACAACAACAACAACAACAACAAGTTAGCTTTCACCTGGATGAGTTCTCTGTTGCCTGTACCCTGTAGTCAGAGAAGTGTGTGTTTTATCAGCACAGATGCCGGTGCTGGCGCAAGAAAGCAAACACAGGAAGGGACGAATGGGACAAACCCTTTTGGCAAAAGTCTGAATTAGTTTGACTGAAAAGTCATCACTGCGGCATGTATTTTATGAATATGCCCGTGAAAGACAGAAGTTGGCATCAAAAGACCTGAGAGTGGGCCTCACATTTCCCCTTTAAGGTAAAACATCCACCAGTGCTGATATTCAGGATATGCTACTAAGCTCATCCCACGCCTTTGTGGATATGGGTCTCAGCAGAGGGTAAGGGTATTAGCATATGAGATGGGGCTATGTAGCTGCGTTTGAAGAACCAAGGATTTTTTCTTTGCTGTTCTCGGGGAAGCTTCTGACATTTTTACTGTAATAATTTACTACAGTTTTCATATTTGGTGAATATATGTAGGTCCTGGAAAAGCTCTTCTGTATTTACATAAATCTACTATAAATAAGACTCATTTACCTTCATCCACCCATCATATACCTCTGGAACTAGAGGAAGTAAATATTGGACCTGGCAAATATAGTATTTTATGCCTCTGGTCCCTTCCCATTTTCTTAACTTTCATCGCCTTCCAAAACTATGTTTCTATTTCAATTATTCAGTTGTTGTGCTGGCTTGTTTTCTTGTTGTTTTGTTGGGTTTTTTTCCCTAAAAATGCGCTTGATGAGAAAGCTCTGTTCAGCTGGAAAACAGCGTTCTGATTAGGAGAATATATGTTCAGGTTGGTGAACCCAACAGATGGGCATCAGTTTTCTGATTCTTTCCTCTAAGTAGCCGAAAGCCTCACTGGTTTCCACAGAGGATCAATGTGTTCCTCAAGGCCTTAGCCTTGCCCTACCTGCTTTGCACTGACCATGCAGAGTAACGTAGTTTGCCTGGGCATTTGTGCCTCCCTCTATAGCTTGTAAGTAGCTCCCCTCACCTGGGTCCAGGTCTGTGCTCAAAGGAAAGAGGCTGCACCCATCGCCACACTGGCTCAGAGGAACCTGGCTGATCGTGTTTCTTAAGAGCTCTGGCTTGCTGAGTAAGTCAGGGTAACTTTTGGCACACATAAATTGCTTAGACTTGAGCCCTGAGCGCGTAGCCCTGCAGCGTCAGGGAGGTGACAGAAGTGGCTTAGAGCTCCCTGCGTGCTTTGCTCATGAACCTCCCTGTGCGTTTCCAAGGTTGTTAAGGTTTTCCACCAGGCTTGTGCCATGCCAGGAGTGAAGTTAACCATCACGGTTACCTTTGCTGTCAGAGCCCCTGCAGTCAGGGCAGGAATGCAAGTACAGGCTGATAGCCAGCTAGCCTGAGACTGTGTAGTTGCTGGACTTCAACAGAAATCAACTTGTAACACAGAGACTATGTTGGCGGGGGAAGGGACAGCACTCTCTCCGTGGCCACCCACTGCCTAGAAATAGTCTGGCAACAGGGGTGTTATTCTTGTTCCATTGGCAATCGTGGGACTTCTGCTAGACTTGATCCTAAATGAATGCATTTTTCTGACCCAGAGTCCTTTTATGTGGTTCGGTATGGAAAACTGCCATGGTATTTGTCACAAAAAGTCCTTGCTGGCTAATCTGTTTTTAGGATTGTTGATGGTTTATAAATTAGAATTATTAGTCAAACATTGCTCTGTGTGTGCAAACTCCTAGTACAGACGGGGGCTATAGGGCCAGCATGGAACCACCTTTCTATCTGTGGCAAATTGTTTTGACACAAGGGAACGGTAGATGGAGCAAAATCGGAAGGGCACATAAGCATTTTACCCCTGACGTACTCTAACATAGCTGAGTTGTTGTACTGGCCACAGAACATTTATACACCTCCAACAAAAGTGAACTTTTTACGTAGCAAAGCTTTGGCAGGTCCCATTTAAATAAGCCATATGCTCTGTGGCAACTAACTGCCTTATTATTTCTCTCCATGTTAAACAGAACAGGGACACATTAACAATTTAGAGAGGCAAAACTGCCTGTCTTTCCTAGGCACGCAGGATGCCCATCCTAGAGGTGAGCTGAAAGAGGCATTAAGTGGTGAAGAACCCTTCCACGTGCATGACCATAAATCCCAAGTCAGGGAAGTTCCGTTACTGACAATGGACTGAAATAATGAGAAAATGAAAGTTGGCAGGCCCTTATGCACACCCATGTGTTGCTGTGCTAACCCGACTTTCAGATGTTGCACTGCCAGATTCTCTTACTCCCTTTGTATTCCAAATTCCTTTTTTATCCAATTAGCACGAGTAAAAGTATATATAAATATACACATAGTGCTAAATTCTATGACAAATGTACATCTGCGTCTTGAACTGCAGAAACAGCAAGAATGTCTCAAGTCATATAGACCCTGTAATTTTTTGTCATTCCACACCTCGCTGAGTTTTGGAGCCTCTTTGCCCGTTCTCTGAATGGACCTTACACATAAAATGTTCTTGGTGAAATGCAGAGTAGACGATAAACATAAAACTAATATGGATTCATTTTTTAAAAAATAGGGAATTTTTTGCCTATGTTCCTCCCTTGCCCTAAAATTCAAAGCTTGAAACTCGGCAATGGGGAACGTCATCAAATATGGAAGAAAAAGACCACATTAGCTGCTCCTGAAGCCCTAAAAGTAGGCCACTTTCAGTTGGATGATGTTTCAAACGGAACATGGATCTTTAGTACTAAGTGTCATGTGAAAATCTGTCCCTGCAGCTGTTGGTAACTGTTTTTTGCATCGAACTGGTCCTG
>VYZV01020589.1:110530-122315 GCA_013401275.1 Pandion haliaetus
TTTTTTTTTTTTACATGGCACCTATTCCGGGACCTGATCCAAAACTCAATCAATTTGTTGAAAATCTTTGCCCTCCCTTGTTTCCAGTAGGCTTTGAATCAGGTTATAAATCCAAATGTTCACCCTGTACCTGTAGATCTATCTGTTCTGTGAAAGTAAAATGTCAGATAATGTCCTTAGACACATTTGTAAATGTTGCAACTTAGGCCCCCTTTGTTTGAAAACACAGTCTCGTATTAGAAAAATCTCTCTATTTGTGATACTAGCACAAACTTGTACGAAAATGGGATTGCAACAGATTTAAGAATGTGCTCCTGAGTGCTCCTCTCCTTTTGGACACACAGAAATGAGATACACAGGACATTTAAAATCTATGAGAGTTCATTGATCAAAGAAAACATATAAATCCATGTTTATTAACAATGTTTGTGTTTAAATAAAACTTTCCACAGCACACAAACAACAAAATATTTCCCTTAGTCCCTTGGCGCTCATTGTTTATGGCATTCAGCATAGAGTGCGCCTTCCCACCCTCTCATTTATAAATAGTGCTTCCCTGATGGTAGTTTTCTATTATCAGTTTTACAACAGCATGTCATTCTGTCTTTGAAATTTCTAGATAACGCTGTGGAAAAATGGCATGGTTTACTGTTTTGAACACAGGCTTGAGAACCAGGACTCCTGGTTTCTATTCCTCTCTCTGTCAGCACTTTGCTTTGTGACTGGGGCCAAGTTACTCATCTTTCCTACTCTTTGTTCTGCTACATCTGCCATTTTCCAGATCCTTCATCCATCCTAATTTCACATAGGTGCAAGCAGCTTTCTGGAGTTTTCTCTCACAACTTACAACAGAATAGAAACTACTAAAGGCAGGGGTAGAAAAGATACTCTCTGCCCCAGTGGATTTTTTTTGTAGTGAAGAGACCAGAGGGTTGCACAGGAAATACAACCCAAGCAGCAATGTGAACAGCCCTATGCACTGTCCAATGCACCCAGGAAGGAGCAAGTGAGCACTCAAGAAAAAATGTGGGAAGAGGGGATGTGGAGATGCATGGCAAAGAAAGAAATTCGGCAAAAAGAGAGAGAAAAAGTTTAAAAAAAAAAAAAAAGTACGGTAGAAGCTCCCTTTCTCATGTAGAAAAATAAAGGGATTAATCATGCCCTGTCCTTCACCTTCCCTCAAACAAAAGTATAGAAAATGGGGGGATAAAACAGAGTAGAAAGGAAGGAAAACAATAATGAGCAAGGATGTTAACAGGCAAGTCAAAACCCATGTATTGCTGAGGTACAGACATGAGAGCCACAAATGGTAGCCAGGGAGCAGGGGTTGAGGGGGAGTGCTCCTGATGTTACAGGAAAATTTCCTTTAAAGTTTACAAGGAACGTTCTCAGTCTACAACCCACATTTTCACCTTTCAAGACCTAAAAGGCACATACCTCAAAGATTAGAGAGGGAGCTTACAAGAAGGTTCACAGCCGGGAGATGACAGTGGCTTCCTTCCCAGAGACCGCCCTGCCGACCGCAGGGACTCAGCTGGCCATGCAGCACAACCCCAGGACAACCCAGCAGTGCTGGCCCTGCTGCCTCCTGCTGCTTTGCTTCCTCCCACAGCCAGGGAAGTCAATAACCAGCAGCCCATGATTACCCGGTTGCTGCTGATCAGTTGACACAGTCTGGCATGGAAGATGTGCTTCAACTGCTTGATAACCGCAGGCAGCTCTACAGCAACAACTTGGACATTCCTCTGACAGACAGCATTAAAATTGCTTGCTAGGAATTACCACCAGTGTTTAAGTTTTCCCTCTCTCCCCCTCATTCCTTCCTATCAGAGTGAAAATGTCAGCTCCTCATTCGAGAAGGCCGTTGCAAAACCAGTTCACCCAGAGCAGGCATCTTTCAAGGACTTTTTGTAGTCTTTCCTTTCAGCAGGGAGACTTTTGAGGCCTCCATAACCAATAGTATTGTAAAAGAACTGAAATCTCCTCCTTTGCTAAAAGCACCTTACATTTTATATAGAGATGGGAGTTTAGCCTTCTAGAAAAGACTGAAAGGCAGCTCACTATTCTAGAGACAGTGAATTAATGAGGAGGTAGTGCACAAACAGATTCAAACTTAACATTTATTTTAGTTCACACAAAGACAGAATAAAAAGTAGATTATTTTATGACAGTGTGAGCAATGGAGCTGCCAAACTGAATTTAAACTCAGCTCCATAACAGAATTATATCCCAACAAGTGGTGTGACATGTAATATTTCATTTTCTGGCTCACTACTACACTGTCTGTGAGAAAACAGAAAACCAGTATCTTTGCAGACTATTCTTCGCATATTCTGAAACTGTGTGGTATTAATTAATCAGAAAGGAAGCCAGAATTCTTATGTGAAATATCTTTCCATTTTAATCCTAATTAAAATAAGCTGAGCCCCAAAATTGTAAGAACTGATCATGATCACTAATTGCAAAAGAGGAAATAGGGAATATATTTACCAAGAAGATGTCCATTGATTCACTTTTAATTTTACTTCTTTTTATTCCTGAACGAATAATGGAAAGATGACTTTTTTTCAAAATCATTCATCTTCTATTCATAAAACTGAGAAAGTCAGATTTTTTGATCACTTCTATTTAGTATTGCACTGGAGAGTAAGTTTCAGAACATAACAGTTAGTTTATAGTTAGACAAATGATTGCATTACTTTAGAGCCGTCCAGAACCCCACCTTTCTGTGCTGGCACTACGCAGCCCTTGGGATTTCCAGAAGAGAAGTAATGCTAGCGAAGATGTCCTTGTTTGAACATATATCCCATAGTTTTCACGAATGTGTGCATATATTTACATTCCTCAGCTCAGGGACTTTGATGAAGTAACTGTTCAGCCTGTTCAATTCTTTAAATAGCTGATAGGACATCCTGCTCTGTAGGATATACTGCAACAAATAATAAGCATCCTCCAAGTATTCGTAGTTCTGAAGATGGCCACCAGCGTCAGGTCTGAAGTGATTAGGTAGTTTATTATATTATATCAACATCCAAAATGGAAAGCATTCGTCAATAATTATTGCCTAGACAAGAAATATATTTCTAAGGTACAAAATTGCAAACTATGTCAAAACCATACGCTGAGCAAGATTCATGTTTGTGAAACTTGAGCCAACTAAAAGCATAGTAGCAGAGCAATACAGCTTCAGAGAAATGTTGTAGTTGGCTCCTATGATATGTACCTTCTTTTTTTCATTTAAAAAAAAACCCCAAAACTTCTATTAGCACAGGAAATAAAAGCTGATGACGAATCTATCAGCCAACTGGCTGCTAACTCAGTTTCGACCTTCACTAAACAACAGTGCTCATAAGCATGGAACGATAGCTTGCTTTGCAAAAATGTTGCATCTGTTCTAGTTTCTACATGAAATATCTAATAGACATATCTCATATTGTTTTCACACACAAAACTCTTGGCAAACCAGAAGAGATTTGCTTGGTGGCGAAGACAGAGAAGTGGTGTTTTTCCTGGTCTTGTGCTGCTGCTGTCCTGCACTCCTCCACGTCTCTAACCCTTCCTAAATAAGCACCCCAGCTCCCTATTGAGGGCATTTCATGTGACAGGCTCCCCCCTAAATATTAGATTCCAGCCCTTCTTCCAGCTCTTTCTCAGAAGACCCAGTGATTTGGACAGAGAGGGGAGCAAAGGAGAAACAATCCAGGAATATCTGGGGGAGGATATGGGAACAGAGAGAGAAAAAAAACCCGTGTCATTGCATTCCCTGTGACATCTGGCAAAGCTCCTCTGGGGATGTTCCTAGGGTGGGACCTGGTGAAGACCTATTTGCAGATGAGTTCCAGGAAGTAACATTGCTTCTCCTTATTCTCCTCTTTCGGTGTTGAGTTTTTTTCCATTCACTGCCTAGATTGTATTTTAGCCCACCAGACAAAACAGTTCTGCCAGAGCTCTCAGTATACCTCCTGGGCCCAGGGGATGGAGTTACAAGCTGTCTGTCTATCATTTACTACTTAGTCCAGAGGAACCCAACTGTACAGAGAGATGTCTGGTTTACTTTGCTTTCTCCAGAGCATTTCTCCAAGAACTAAAGCCTTAGGAGACTTCCGTTCACTTACATAGGGAATTGATGTTTCTAGATTTTCATTGTTGCCTTCCTCCTTCATTTATATAACAATATAAAAATCTATGGTTCTATGGATATCGTACTTACACACTCACATACATTTGAGTTGCTGTGAATACAGCATCCCAGAACTCCTCAAAATACATTGATACACTAGACGAGGCATTTGTTTCAGACAAAATCTGCAGCAATTAAAACTTCAAGAGTGACAATAAAGCCATTGAACTGGCCACAGAGGAAGCTAAAACCACAGGTGCTGAAAGACTATTATTTTACTTCCAAATCTATCAAAATAGTAAGCGAGTTTCTAGTAAAAAGAGAACACAAAAAACTGAAGGATGTTGATATTAAAAAGTTGTTGAAGCCTTTAAAGAAAATCACTTGGCCAAAATTTTTTTATCCCCGAAAAACTTTGCAGAAAACATTTCTCATAATTTGCCACTTCAAGACTATTCTAAAGTGGTTACAAATTGCCACAGATAATGTACTGTTCTTTGACCAAAATAAAGAAGGAAAAACAGGTATGTCTTCTGTAAAAATGTGCCCCAAACCTAAAAATAACTGTGGATCCCCAATGGCCCACCCACAAACTCAAAAGTAGAGCAAGTTAAAATATTTATTCGTAGACTACAGTAACTTTTGCACATCTTTGATGCAATAAAGATCAGTGTAGCATCCTGTTAATGTAATACAGGCTGTTCTTACAATAAATTGCTCTTAAGAGGTGACAGAGCCCATTGAGTACTGCACTGGGTCTGGGGCGATTCTCTTACTGGATACCCTGACAGTCATCTGTGATCTAAGAAAATTACCATACTTCTTTGTGCCTCAGAGCAAGAGTTTGCAATAATACCTTCCTGCCTTTTCAGAGCTTTTAATAAACTACACATGACAATGTACTCTTCTAAGTATTTCGTGGTACGTACATTTCATACCAGAAATTCTAGAATTTGGTAGATTTTCATACAGTAATGAAAGTCTGCATCTCTTTCTCTGCCACTATTCCAATCCGACTATTTTAACATACTTTTTTTGTACTGTTCCACTGCTATTCTCTGTAGGATTAGAAACATAAGAAATACATGTGAATCAATAGGAATATTTGGGGGCCAAGTTTTCAATTTGTACACACCGTCCAACTAAAGCAAATGGCACATACCCTAGCTGAGAATCTAGTCCTTGAGTCTACTTATGGGTACTGAGGATGTCTAAACACAGTAACGTACACGTACACATAAGCAGTAGTAACTTTGCAATCCGGTATGCAATCTCAAGTCTGACTGGTAGAGCTGTACAGACAGGCACTTTGTCAAGAGCTTATCGTGCAATACAGGAGTTTACGGCACACCTAGCAATGGCAAAGCCCGCTGTACTGTCCCCTGCAGGAAATCTGTCCCTGGAAGTTACCTAGGTTTTCTGTATGTTTCCAAGACATTGAGCAAAACAGCTATCTCCCTCTTTTGGACATGTGGGGTAGAATGTCACACCACTGAAGAAAATGCCTATGAATTTTATGGGTTCCTGGTATCTCTTAGGGGTAAAAGTTTCTTTCTCAAAATTTACTTTGGACACCAGTGCTTTAAAAACACCCACTGGAAGCACATTACACTAAAGCTTCATTATTAAAACAAATGAAAGATTTAAGAAATGTCTTTTTACCCTACAGACTTTTAAAACATGAAGTCTTTTCCTATCTAAACCACTGAGAACCAGAATTGTGCTGAAGTTTTGAAGAGCCATGGCCATTTTGTTATTTGGAATCTGCATTCCACAACAAGGACTATGGACTTGTGGAACTGGGGATCGAGACAAAGAACTGACCGCAATGGGACACTAGTAAAACTTCCACTCTTCACACAGCTGAAATTGCTTCGCCTATCCCCTCCTTGCTCTTTGTTGTTCACTTTTAAACACTGAGGAGCGGGGTCTGGCACTTCTTTTGAAAGGAAGGAGTTGCTCTAGTCTCTGATTTTTTCTTCAGTGGTGTCTTGCCAGTTGTGCTAACTGTGCTACACAGTGTAATAGACAAAACAGAGTCATTCCAGGCTGCTAAACTCATTTTCACTTTTCAGTAAAGTAAGTTTTAACCAATTTTTTAAAAGGTGAAAAGCCAGTGCATTAACATACTAATACAGACCGTGAGGTTTGCAGTCTAGAATTTAAAGTCTTCCATTGTAAAACCAAGTAATATATTACATGCCATACAGATTAATCTGATCCATAAACCACCTTTGTTCCAGAGACTGCTACCCTCCATGGAATGGAATTCTCAAATCTCTGTGGAGAAAGGGTCTTTTTACAGAGGAAGAAAATATTTCCTAACGAGAGTATTTACTGGAAATACTGTAAATTCATGCCACATAATAACAATGACTGGTAACTCCTTCAGTATCTTCAGGAACGACAAAAACCAAAGCCAAACGAGTGTCGAATTACTTCAAGGCTTTCCTTTGCCTGATCTGGATGAGAACTTGAGGTTTTAGCATAAAGGGAGAAAACTGGAAACTGAACTGACTGGCTTGCAATTGTTGAGAAAAGGCATCAACATCTGTTTCTGGTCTTTTGCTGAAGGATCCCTTCAGCTGATCATTTGGATTGAAAGTAAATTGGTTTGTTTTCATAGGTCCATTTCTTCCAAGTTCAGATAAAACAAACCTCTCCTGTGGGCCTGATGGTTTGTGTTCTGAATTCTTGGTTCATGTGGCAGAGATTCGCTGTATTATATTGCTAACATATTATCCATCTTGAAGAATACAAAGCAGGCTATGCCTTGGCATGTTTCCGTAACTTGCGTTGTCTAGGAACAAGATCTTGTGAAAGCTTGAAAATGGGATCCTGATAAACTCCCTACGGTCAAAGACAAATATGTGCGTGTGCATGTGTTTATACATATAAAAAAAATGACATTTGTCACAAATGTCAGCTACAGCATTCTAAAAGGAAATCCAGTAGTTCTTCTCTGCTAGCAAATTCTACTCCTAGACATGACAAATACTGTTTAGGTCACATTACAGCCCTGCCTTAGCCATGAATGCAAGGTTTGGCTATAAGCTTCCTCAAAGTTAGTGCCCATATGCGACTGGAATGAAGTTCAAGTCCCACCTCCAACAAATAGGAATTAAAAATAACTTTTAGTCTCATCCCCTTTATACAGGTTTTCTGAAACCTTCCTGAAAACCTGAACAGGGGAATAGAAGAGCAAAATGACAGTTTAAAAAGTATATCCTCCAGGACGGTTTCAATCTCTAGCCCCAAAGTAAAATGAAACCATAAAACATGAATCTTGCAGTGAGATTCCCATTCTGATGATTCTCCATGGGACTAAGTACTTTCCTAAGAGCAGAAAAATGTAAAGTCATCAGAACTTTAATTGGGGAGACAAAATTACAAATATACACCCATTCTAAAGCTGTGATTTGTTGTGAAATATTTTACTTGAGCACTGTAATAAATGACAAGTTTTCAATTTCTTTACATCTCAGTGGGAGTAATAATATAAGAAGAAACAGGAAACTACCGAGTCTCATGAACGAATGAGAAATTATCGTCACCATAATTCATCAACAGGAGCAATTCTATCAAAGATGCTCCCTCTGACCACCTGTATGTATTTTCAGGACACTGTTAACGTGGGGCAATTACACTCAAGAAGCTAGTCAGGGAAAAAGCAGTATTTTAATGTAGTTTAACATCTTAATATCGGATGAATGAAAAGACTGTTTCTTTCTCTTTTTTATCTCCAGACTGATGGTATTTACAGGACGGTATTTACAGTTTCATCATCTTACTTCCCATGAAAGAAGAGCAAGTATTTTCTTTATTTTTATTACAGTATTAAAACCCCAGAGGATCAATGGAGAGCATGAACATTTTGCTTACAGTGCCTCCTGTTCAGACTGACATGGCTGTTTGAATGCTTTTAGAAGGGCACAATGACAGCTGAGGCACTGCCACTGCAAACTGTGAGAGCTAGAAAAGGCTGCCATTGACCATCATGTTCCCACCTCGTCTTGCGTGTTTTTGAGGAGGTTCAGTAGAGCACTATTATCAGGCAGTCGGTAGTAGCACCCACCTCAGCATACCCTTCATTGGCTTCCCTACAGACTTAACGACCCTCTGACAGGCCTGTTGCCCATTCCATAGCAGAGCTCCATGCAATCAACCTGCTCCTACCTGTACAGTACAACCTCCCTTCTTTGCCATTTTATAGGATAGAAATGCATGTTTCAGTGCACTTCAAGCATTTAATCTTTTTTCTGGCTGGGGTTTCGTTTCATTAGAAACTGTATATTGTTTAACTGTATTAAAGAAAAAGCTGATTAATTCAATTTTCATAAAAAATGGAAAATACTGTTAAGTCTAGTAGGTCTCAGCTGACCGCTATCATTATTTTCAGCAGCACATGCATAAGGTCTGTTACATAAATACTGTAACAGTTGTGCTGAAAAGAAGATCGGCTTCTGAGATGTCTTTTGGATAAATGCAAGAAAATACACGCATCACAGTTTACTCAGAAGTCAAGGTTTAAATGGATGTAAAAAGCCCTGCTTTTTCCAGTATCAATAGCATTTGGAAATGCAACCAAATTCTGAGCGCTGTGAGCCACAGAGGTACAATAAAACACAAAACCACAATAAAAATACTATCTTTTTGTTATTTAACTTCAGCTATACACAGACTTTTAAGTGCCAACTGAAGCAGACTCAAAGCTTTAGTCTGATTTCTAGTCAATGTACAAATACAGACTTCTCTGTACATAATGATCAGAGTTTTATTTCTGTTGAGTAAAATACATTTTGTCTGGAACCTAATCTTCATTTCATTGCACCAAATATAAAAACTAGTTACAACTTACTGAGAGGTGGTCCCTTCCTTTGCCAGGTAGCAAACAAAGAAAAAGGACTTCATTCAATTAAATAGTTTAAATATGTAATTTAAAAGTGCTAAGAAAATGCTTACAGACATTTCCAAAATCTCAGTGAAATCTGGTCTGAGAACATACACCTCAAGAACCCCTTCTGATGTGCAGAAAATCCTGCAAGAGTGGCACGTTCTTGTAACAAAGGTTATTGACAGTGTGAAACAAAACGTGGGCAATCTGGGATGACACAGTTACCCAAACTTCTGTATTAGGAAGTCCAAAAGGAAGAAATAGTGTCTACAGACATTTACAAGCAAGCAAAATAATTATCCAGGTTAGAAAAAGGACTGGTTTAGGGGTTAAAAGTCTCACAGAAGACTTCAGAATTTCTGAGTGAGGTCTTCTAAAATTATATATCTATTGGCAAAATATCAAAACCTGAAACATAGCCTTCGAAAAGCTTAAGAGAAACTTTTTGTATTTCACTGGAAATGCAATTTAACGTTAGAAAATCATAATTCTAGTCAAAATTCACTTGTCCTTCAATATTGGTAAGGACACTTATATTCTGAGGACACTTCTCTCACTTAAGAGACCTTACTACCCAGCTAAACTTACCTACTTTAGAGATACTAAGTATGGAATTCTAAATGAAATTAATGTATTATGCTTTTTGAACCAGGAATCAGTTCTTTTGACAAGGGATGATTTATTTCTTTCTTCTAATGCTTATAAATGACTTTGTCATCCAGATTTCTATACACGGGCCCACCATCTTCATTCAAGACTTGGAAGTGTGGCAGCTAAGTAACAGCAGCTCATAATACAGCATTCCTCTATGCCTGCCTGAAACAAAGAGCAGGCTGGTGTTGATAATGCGAATGTGATACAGTGGACAGCATGAAATTGTGAGTCACCAGACCATAACTGAAAAATAAAAGGGCTATTTCTTAAGGCTTACTAATGACTCAAGAGGCCATCTGTAACCAGTAAATCATCACCATCTTTAATACCTACTAATGCTGTTATGAAAATTTACTCACATAGGTCATTTTTAATGTCCGAGAATAACATTTTTTTTTCCACCTTCATCAACTTCACGGTAAAAGATTTTGGTTGAGAAAGTCTACTGTACAGGCTGGGAAGGCTTCTTTATAAAACCATAAAGATCCTATTTAGCATCAGATTTTGCTGTCACTTCACATTTTAAATTGTATGCTAAATGCACAGGCAACAATTTCATTCGCCTGGCATTTTTTATTGGTAAATATCCTAGAGCCATCTATGGGGGCTCTGTACAATCAGAAAAAGGACGCTTGCATCTTCTGATTATACTTTTTCTATAAGACACCATTTAGTTTTCAGTCTGAGCATCTGAAACATGAAAAGAATCTGAAAATGAGTGAAATGAAAATATGCCACAAACATGTCAGATCTCTCAAGATCTGCAATTAGAAATCTTCATTCTTGACTGCATGTAGCTGTCTGATGAATTGTAAGTGATTCTTCAGCTGCTGGAACTTAAGCACCCAAAATTTCCAGTGACTTTTCTATCATAACCGATTACGATTGGTGTTTTCTTTAGGGTTGTCAGCATTTCTCATGAAAGTAGCTGAATTTTCCAGATGTTTCTTCAGTAGAGAGAGCGACTTCTGCTTTCCAGTACCAAATCTTTCCTAAATACTATCATTTTCTTTTCACAAGATATTATCAAACAAGACCACTATCACTGTTCTTCCAGCTTCACATTTTACATTTATCCTGTTGAGTTAATTTAGCAAAAACCATGAAGTCATTCAAACATGGCAAGTTCTGCTCGAATTGTGAGTTCTGGGTAATCTTGCTGTTCCTGAAGTAATGACAGCTTCTTTCAGCACCCCTCATAAAACAACCAAGTACATCTCATTGGCTTTGTCATTTAACTTATATCATAACTTTATGGGATATTGAGACTTACTTAGAAGTATTTCAAAGTTTTGATCATTAAGAATCCTGCAACTTGCATCACCATTCCAGTAGATTTTCAAATGTCTGCTAAACATGCTTTTGAGCATATTACCTCCTGAAATGTAACACTGCAAATCCTATTAGGGAAAAAATGCCTTATAGTTGATCAGGCAAAAATCTCCTTCTACTTAATTAAGAAAGCATATAAGGCATTAATATCTGATATAATACATATCTGAAGTATACAAAACAATGTCTTTCTTTACACATCTGCCAAAACCAGAAATACAGCGCTGCTAGCCCATTTATTTTCTTGCAGCAAATGACGTTGGGCATAGAGTAGTTAGAATGGAAAAGAATAAAAATTCGAAATTTCATTAAATACTAATTAGAGCATTATGAAAAAATTGTTCCAGCAGCAGTTTTAAATTTCAAATTGCTTGCCTGCTGTTGATCATCAACACAATAATGCTAATAATTTCAAGGCAAAATTGAGACAAATTCAACTGTTGGGATGCTGAACATGAGAGTATTGAAAGACAGCCAGTAGATGAGTGGGACCTCGACTGTTACGTCTGAGACAGTTTTCAAGAATCCCTTTATAGCCTGTGGAAAAAAATCAATACTATTAAGGCATGAGACATCTCATTCCAACGTTGACACAGATTAGATGAATCACACTCAAGAAATGCCTATTTTTTTCCACTGTTTTTAAAGGGAGTTTAGTGACTAGTTCATATATTGGTCCTATACTGCTGATGTCTAGTTAACCAAGGTTAATCCTGCCCAGGATACCTGAACCGGAGCTGCTGGAGGACAGAAAGGAACATGACGATTTGAGCCTCTAATGCTTT
>VYZV01020591.1:0-14933 GCA_013401275.1 Pandion haliaetus
GGAGAAGGTATATCCAAGAAAGGCAAAATAGCATTTAAATGACTTTGAAAAGTCAATTCTCTTTATGGCAAGATTGTTAAGTGCATTTTGTTCTGCAGAATCTATGAATATTTCAATTTTTCATCTTGATTTGGGATGAAAATAGATACTGAATTATCAAAATTTGCCACTGGGCAGCGGATCTGAATTTCAATCAATTCTGCTAAGTACCCAGCAATGAAAGGTTTCTTACAGGCTTTATTCAATATTTCTCATTGTGCATGTGCAAAGAAACATGATCTTGAGGCTTAGAGATTGTCAAGTAATTAGTTTGGTTTTTTCCCAGTGAAAACTTCAGAGGAAGATATACTAAGAAGCCCAAAATGTTATGGAAAATAGATTTTTATTGGGGGGAAAAAACCTAATAGAACTCTAAACACAGAAAGACTTTTATTAGGTTTTCCATGAGGATCCTGACTATTCTTGATAAAAATTAATCTTTGTTTTTCACAAAGACTTCAATTTAAAGCTAGAGAAAATCTCATTGAAAATCAGCTTTGAAAATTCTTCTGTTTGATTGGTGCAGGGGGTGGTGTACTTAGTGGCACTCCTCCTGAGTTACAGCAGTGAAAATGTAAAAGTCGTGATGATTTTCTTGAATAACCTCCTTTATAATAATAATAGGCAGATTACCTGTGTTGTCTTCCATTCTCTTGCAATGGATTTGCTTTGTGATCGAGCCCTTTAGCTGCTCCATGTTTCAGATTATCCGGCTGTGAAAATGGACTGTATTTGCCTGCGTTATGGCTGTTACAGAACAACTGCATGCAAACAAATCTAAAGCTGCTGTTGCAAATCTTCACCAGCTGAGAAATATTTTGGCAATATATTTTCTCTTTAAGAGAAATCTTTTTTTTTTTTCTTCCCCATGGGCTCTATTTCTGCTCAGACCATAGAATGAAGCTGGTTTTGTCAGATCTCCTCTATTCCAGTGAAGCTGTGAATAGGTAACCCCATTTGGATATCAGACATAAGAAATCCTAGAGTCAGAACTTCCTAAACTTTCATGTGAGGATCAGATTTGATTTGAAATATATATTCTTTATACAACCCATACCTGCTTTTCTTATTAGTTCATTTCACTTATTATGCCATGTATTGTAGAGATGAACATAACTACACATTCCCATCGCATCAAATTATTTTCTTCCAGTGATCTTCCCACCCGCTCCCAGCCCCAGATAAGTTTCCATTACCAGATCTGTGATGATGTGTACGTTCCTGACACTTCCTCTTGCCCACACCACCTTGTAAGGGGGAATTGGGACAGACTGTTGATGTTTTGGTGACGCAGGTAAGATTAACATAACTGAACTTACACCCATTAGAGTCAGGAGGAGCATCGAGCTGGCAGAGCTCAAAGCTCAAGTCTCTGAAGTGTCACAGCTATGTTATCTGAGCTCAGTGCCCGAGTTCTATAGGAGTAAATCTTGACTTGTGTTTTCAAAAATTAGTGCTTTATTTATGTGTTTATTTGTGGAGAATTGTGATGTTTTGGGTAGAAAAGAAATTGAGAAAAGAGATGGAGTTCAGATGTCTACATTTATTAAGCCCTACAACACACCATGGTTTTCCTCCTTTGTGAGCTGCCATGATGCAGTTCTGGAGAAAAGTCCAGAGAAAGAGTTCCAGATGTGTGGTGAAGTGGGGCAAGAAACAGCTTCCACAAAGAAATGCAGCAAGTGCTACAGAAACAAATTCTCTCTTTTTCCCAAGAAAAGGTGTAATCTTAAATGCTTTTCCTGGAGAAATGTTAAATTGAAATCCTAATTTTTCCTTTACTGGAACTTTCTCCATGCTGTCTATGGAACAGTGGGAGTAGTGATGAACCGCCTTCTTCCCACGCTGATACATGAGAGCTTGACATGTTACTCTTGGGGAGATGAGAGAGGATTAAAGGCAGCACCACTTACCCAAGTTCTCCTGAACTAAGGAGTCACTGTGTAAATAAGTGTCTGGTTTCAAACTCTGATTTTTATCCGCCTAAAAAAATTTCCTTCTCTCATTCTTTGTTCTTGTATGCTAAGTGTGTTCATACTTTATGTAGGTGTTCCTATTTAGACATAGCTTGGTCAAGTAGGAGCTGTTATTTTGTTGTAGTGCTAAAATATGAGTGAGAAAATGCTGCCTGTTCTGGTCCCTGTGCCCTGCTGTGTTAACTATATGCTGTGCAATGCTTTGGTGCCTCCACAATGCCTTCAAACCAACACCTAGTTGGCTGCTTTTATTTCTAATTCTCTGTTGTCTCACAGCATTTCTGCTTTTTTTTTTCTTTTTTCTTTTCTTTCTTGAACTATATTAGAATCTTTAAGCATTTATGTTGCTGCTGTTTGGTTTTGTTTTTTTTTTAATGGGCAGCTTAGACGGTGCTTTATGCAACTGGTGAAAAGCAATAGTAATTTCAAGTGCATTGGGAGTTTTTTTGTACGTTGCAATATTGTATGCAGCTAACAGGGCTTTCCTACTATAGTTATTGAGTGAAGTGTGGTGGGGAATGGGGAGCTTCCACTGAAGCTCAGCAGAGATGGGAACAAGTCTCCAATTTCCAGAAAAAAACTATGACCTAGAAGAAATCATTCTATGCTGTCAAATTAACAATCTAAAGTCACATTGTGGATGTCTTTTAACATATTCTGTTAAGTCCCCCCAAAACTATCTGCAACCATGAAAAGACAGTGGATATAAAAAAAGTAGAGGAGAAAAACAGGAAAAAAAACCCAAATCAACCCACCAGAAAAAGCATAAAAACTAAATATGTGCATTGAAAGTGATTGTGAAAATGTTGCTTTTCACCCTCAGTCGATTTTTTTATATATATATATATACACATATAATTACTGTCTAGCACTTAAGTCCAACTATGTGAGTGCATTACAAATACCCAAAATAAGCAGAGGTGAAAAGAGATGGCACAATTGCTACTTTGATAAAGTAGATTTACTTGTACTCACTGAAAATTCCCTATTTAAAATGTCTTAACATCTCAGCCAGATTTATAGTGTGGCTTCCTATACCTGCCTCCTGGTGTTCTGCCAAGAGATTATTTTGAGTCCTGACACATCAAATTCTGTTATTACTGCTCTTATCATTAGAAAAGAACAACATCTTAAACTTGCTTGCTAAAAAGGCTATTTTCTAAGACACTAATGCTAGTATAGGCTATGTTTGTTTTATTAAAATGTATTTAGAAAAATGCATGAACTGCTTCACATATTGAATGGGAGATAAAGCAATATATGTACGTCTCCCTCTCTCCAGATGGGTAGGTATAAAGCAAGAAGTACGTAAATGTAGATGAATTTGTATATGTGCACACGTTCCTTTTTTTCAGAAGGTAAAATGTTGCGTGTGCTCTTCTAAGTACATTTCCATATGCACATCTTTATGTGTCCATGTTAATAGGTACTTGGCTCATTTAAATCAGAAGATGATGCATGTGAAAAATGAGGTGAAGAAGTGCTTTTGCCTTGTTTGGGACATCCACAGTCATTGTGGTCAGGGAACTAATCCCAGTGATGGGCTGCCTCCTCCATCAGAGGAGAATTTTTCAACTGAGACATCCTTTTTGGCACACTTAGTAAGCCCTTTGCTTGCATGTTTCTGACTTACCAGGAAGATGCCAAGTGCTTGTCAGCTCTTTGCGTTATAGCTTGCTTCAGAAATGGGTTGTGGGGGTTACCAAGGGCACCTACTGAAAACTCAGCACTCTGCTTTTGGAGTTGCAGGGTGGGCACATGCCCTCCTCATGCTGCAGACCTTCCTGTCTGTGCTCTGCTCCAGGAAGGAGAAAATGCTTGTACTGCCTGCTGTTGTCTTGTATGTTGGTTGTCGGTAACATTTACTAGGGCCTCGAAAGGGATTCCCTCCCCTGTGTCTGTGTTACCCCTACCAAAGCCTACGCAGTTTCATACTCGGATCAGCCTTGTATTCTGTAAGATTTAGCCCAAATGATGGGGATGTCTTGGTGGTTGTGAGAGACGGCCATTGTGCAGATATCCTAACCAGTAAATCTAAGCACACCTCTGCTGGCACTCGGGGAAGCAGCAAAGGAAAGAATTTCTGAAAGGAAAGAAAAACGAATACAGGGCAGAGCAAACACCTTAGAAAAAAAAAAAACAAAACAGTATAGTGTGGTGGATGTCTTCTGAACACTTCTTTATTATTGTACAGTGCTGCTGACAACATAACTGTCTTTTTTGCACATTTTCAGTATGTTACCATAGATTTTGAGCCAAAGAGCATCATTTGTAAATATACTTGAGATGCAACTTTCCAGGTCAGAATTTTTCCTAGGTAGCAATTTGAGACCTTAGCATAGTGCAAGACGCTAATTTTGTAGCGGTCTTATATCCAGGCAAAATCTGTCTAAGAACAGGGGGAATGCACCACCCGGATGGGGCTTTCAACTCTTAGTATGCTGCAAGAACAGCCTCAAACCTTATTGGGAGTTGTACCTTTTGGGGTAGCATTTGTTGGAGTAAGCATTGTACTCGCTAAGGAACTTGCAGTTTTAGCAGGTAGTAATATTCTTCTAGCAGAGGGGATGTGTAGGGCAATAAAAGTAAACTTACTGTCATCAGCCCTGCTGTTAGGGTTCTTATTGGTAGATACAGAATGGAAAAGAAAAATGAATGAGGGATGATTTGCAGCTTTTTTCCATTCAGATGAAAAAACAGATAATGAAGTACACACGATAAGACTCTGTTCTCTTTGTTTTTACTTGCATGTTCAATATCACTTGGTAGAAATTCCTCGTTGTTTTTTTAAATTTATTTAGTATGGTCACAAATTGTATACAATGATCACTTTGATAGATCCACATAGTCCTTTCTCAGCCAGTGAGGCATTAAAAGCAAAAGTCATTACTGGGAGATGAAATTAGAGAAGTTGTGCCTTTGTTATCCTTTCATGTTTTGCCTTTTTTAATCCTTATTCTTTTTCTATCTTTTATCCCCTTTTCCTTAATTTACTCTTTGAGGCGGTGGGAATGCCTTATGAAAGGATGATCAAAGCATGAAGGGGGAGTAATTGTCTCTTTTGGTTTCAAAGTCTCACCTCAGTATTGCAAATGGGCTATGAACAATTTTTGGCTAAGACCGAAGTACCTCTGTGTAATTTCTTGGTTTGGCAGTGGTGTGTGAGATTGTGCAAGTCAGACCACCTGCACTCCTGTAAGCCTTATTATGCTCTGTTGTGCTTCCTTGGCATCCACTCCACAGGCATTAAATTGAGTTTAAATAGATATAACTTACTGGAAGAATACTGGACTCTAAATTTATACCTACCCCTTGCTACCTTCCTGAGAATTCCTATCAAAGACTACGAGTACAGTAAGAAGTCTACCCAAATCCCGCAGCCTCTGTTACTCTTGAGCTAACTTATCCTCTTTCTTACACCATGACACTTAGCTCGGTGATGAAAAGACCAAAAGAAAATTTAAAAAACATGACAAACACTGTTTTATCAAAAAAATCATCTGATAAACCTAACATTCACTGTATCCAGCTGTCCCAGGACAAGGGGAATGCAGAGATTGTTTGCTATGACTACAGAGCAAGGAAGGAATAAGCAGAAGTTGTGTTTGCATGTACCAAGGGAACAGTGAATTACTCATAAATTCTGTGTGTTGGTGGCAGGGGGAGGGATACCATATCCCGTCTGTATCCAGAATTTGACTGCCATCCGAAGCTTGAGAAAGTGTCATCCACAGCAGCTATCTGACAGTGAAGTGGCTGAAAGCAGCCCAGGAAAAGATGGGGATTCCAGAGGTTTTCTTTTACAGCATCGATCAAAGGCTTTTAAGGGATCAGGATCATAGAGATGTGAAGTGAGATATGAAAGAGTACTAGTTATAAAAACCTACCAAATGATACTTCATCAGCTATATTTGGATTAGCCTCAGTTTGGATTAGTCTGAGACCATCAAGGATTACTTTCCTAAGGCAGAAACTCAGAAGAGAAAACTCTTGCAATTAATTTGAAAGATTGAGGTTTTTACCCCCATATTTAAATGCTATTTTTGTTGTCATCTCAGAGACTGAGAGAAATCGTCCACTTGACTCTGCTGGTGACAAGCTGTTGATGGGGGTAGCTCCTTTAATTTGCAATGTCATGTTGACATGAAGAAGGGATTAAGGCCAATTTAGTAATTTATTTTATGAATGTAAAATCCATGTCACTACAGTGCTAGGTAACGACAACTATCGATAAGCACTCACAGCAGTGCTGCTGTTTGGGTGTGATGTATAATCAATTTGCTTGTGATACAAACTGAATAAACCTCTCAAATGCACCTTCTGCTATCCCCAAGGTCATTTTGTGCTCCACATTTCCTGTGGATGCCAAGGAAGTGGACTCAGATATTCCCAGTTGTGCATGTTGTCTAGTTTTAACACAAGCATGCAGTAGATGAATGCTTACTGTTCAGGACAGGACTTTCCAAGGGCACAGCTTGTCCTCTTGTCCTGTAGGAATCTTTGCTGAGAGCCAGAGTCAGACCTCAGCGCTTTGTCCTGGTGTTGGAAGTTATGCTGCTCTGTTATATTCATGCCTTAAGTCAATGCTTTATGGTGCTTTTAATGTTCAAGTAACCATGACTAGTTTGCAGTCCCACTTCATATCATCGTGCATCCAAGACAAGAATAAGTGCTTGACTCACAGCAGGATCTTGCCTCCTCCTTGGAGTTCTAGAGCATTTGCTTTTTACTGGGTTATCAAACATCCTCTTTTGTCTCTCAGCTGTTAGCCCCATGACAGCTGCTATGTTTGGTGAAGGAAACCTCCATCCTATGAGAGGGAATGGTTCAGTTTCGGGGGTCATGTCACTGGTGCAAAATCCCTAACATCCAAATGGATGTCTCGCTTCTGCAAGCAGCAGCTGCACGCAGCACTGATCTCGGAACTCGATCTGGGAATACGATTAATTCCTCTTCCTTCTACTTCTAGAAAAAAACTGCTAGCTTTTGCACGCTTACACTTAAAATTCTTGCTGTTCTCAGGCTTAAGCTTAAATCTTGTAAGTAGAAATGAATCACTATTGCTATGCTTATCAGCAGATCTCTGACCACCTTAAGAAAGATGTTTGTAGTGTTACTCCCACTTAGCAGTTGTGAAAATAGAGGCAAGGCAAGATGATGAGGTTTGCTTCATCTTGCAAACCTAGCCAATGGAAAAACGTTTCAGTGAGCTTGGTAAAACACTGAACAGGGCCCAGAGCAGCTGTGAAATCTCCATCCTTGGATGTATTCAAAACGCGGCTGGGCCAGCCCTCAGCAACCTACTCTAATTTTAAAGGTAGCCCTGCTTTTGGCCCACGGTTAGACCAGATAAACTGCAACCGGTATCATGCTATGCTTTTAAGTTCAGAGACAGGAATGACACTCGGGTTTCCAGAATCCCAGTGCTTTGTTTGGTCTCTACTATGTCATTCAAGGTAAACGTATCTTTTCTATTAGAGAGGGAAAAAATTAATCTTTTTTGGTGCATTTTATTTTGCCTGGAACAACGTGAGAGAGGACTTGAACAAAGTGACAATTGCAGCCAGCTCTGCGTCAATCCATATCTTGATAGTCATTGCAAAGCTGGTGTAATAGGTGAAGTCGGTATGAAAGCAGTGTGACCGCTGAGCAGAGCAAAAGAGTATTTATTGAAGAGTCTACATGCAGACAGAGCAAACACAAACTGCATCCTGCATCTGTGAAATCCAATTGCATCACGTTTTATAGACACACAGCTAACATAATTGAGTAATTCTGTTTATACAGAAATCATTCCTGCAGCTAGTTTGCTCACTCAGGGATCTAATGTCACTGGTAACCATGGCACCATGCTCTTTGCGTTTATCAGGCTCCTCACATTTTATTTTGTGCTGGCTTATAAAAATAAAAAGAAAATCAGATCCTTATTTTTGTCTTTCAGAAGATTCTGGGGTACATGTAGTGATCTGGACTTTTGTTTTTGCATGAAGAAGTTTTTGCAATAGAGACAGAGGCAATTTCGTAATCAGTTCAAGTGCTGTCCAACACAGAAGTACCTGCTGTGCTTGCATGGTCTTTTCTGGTATTTTGGGTTTCCTTGGGGCTCGGAGCGGCTACTGAAAGTTGGGGGAGCTCCCGCAGGCCCTGTGTGCGTGCTGTACCATCTGGCAGGAAACATTGACTTTTCAGTGCCATCTCCAAGGACTAGTTCATTTTATCCAGCAATGGCTTTCTATAAAAGACACGTAAGTTTTCTTCCTAGGAGAATGTCCTAATCACTATGTTAGCAAGTTTTACACACATATGCTCTGCTCTTCATACATTTTGAGGATGCTTTGTTTTTACAGGGTGGAGCGGATTTCTCAGCTCTGAGCCTCCTCTTCCCCCTTTCCTCGTGCAGGTGCCATTCAGACATCTTCCTTAGAGGTGAAAAAAATAGAGTGGAAACCTCTTAAACTGGGTAGGGAGTTGAAAAATCTTTCATTTCCTCATGTTAGCTTCATGGTAGCTTTATCACAGAGCTGTCGTATAAAAAGGGAGGTGCTGGTAACTGTGTTTTGAAAGAAAGGCTTGGTTTCAAAAAAGGAAAAAAAGGGAGGGGGGAGGCTTTGACAGACCCAGCTGTCATAGTGCGGAAGAGAAGACAGCTCTGCCCAGTCCCAGAGAAGGTGCTAACTGCTAAATAGTGACAGTGTTTCACACACTTTCTTGTTTTTTCCTGTGTAGGGTGGTTCACAGGGCCCCTGCTCTGCTTGGCCTCGGGTGACAACCTGTGCATCACATGGATCATCTCAGAGCCATCCTGGCACAGTGCAAAATTCTCCTTTCGCTTTTTGGGGGGATGCTGGTGCCTGGGTGAGAGCTACGGGTTTTGCTATGCTGTCCACACACCTGAAAACAGAGTGTGGAATGAAAATGAGGCCAGCTTTACTATTAATGAAAGAAAATAAACTTGGGGGGAAAAAAAGTGGCAGTAACCAATTACAGGTGCAGATGCAAGGGGTTTTTTTTTTTATTTCTCAGTGAAAAGTTTTAATGAAGATTAGTTGTAAATGTTGCTCTTCCTGTAGAGACATTCTGTTCCCTAGGTAAAATAAAACCAAAATTAGGTTGTTTGTCAGGAATAAACATTGCCCACATTTTTCATGGGTGACTGAAGAAGGCTTTGTTTAAGGCTGAAGCTCGATAGGGTTGTTTTTTTTTCACTGAAAACATTAGCACCTTTCAAGTGAGCAGAGGCCAGTAGGTTTAGCAAAACCAAAGAAAATGTCTAGAATGTAGAAGGAGCCCTTCAAGGAATTCTATTGAGACAAGAAGGTATTCAACCCTACTCTCTATTTTTATCCAAGTTTAGTTCATGCCTCGATTCATTGCCTGGATACATCTCTACTTGCATTTTTTCACAAACATGGATTGCTAGAGCAAAATAAAGTATAAAGCAATGGTCTAACGCTTGCAAAATGCCCTAATTTTTGTTAAAGAGCAGCTATTTTCTTTGAGCCTGTGTGCCTGCCATTGGCTGACAGAAATCAGATCTTCTCTGAGAATTTCCTTAATTAAGTTGAACATTTCATTTAACAAGAGAGAAATAACTATATTGGTGGATGGTATTATACTGAAAACATTGAGCTTTTATGCATTTAATAATGAAAATAATATTTCCTTAGGCTTTGCCTTAAATCAGATATGTATAGACTAGTTAGAAAGCTCTAGAAGACACATTCATCTGTAATGGGACAAATTTTTTTGAAGCCTTTAGCCATGTTATCCTGGATACTGAAGCGTAGTGCGTTTCTGATGGAATTACACACATTGCTCCTGTATAAATAGTGAGTGTCTTTATGGTGATTACTGCCTTTCAGTGAATAGGAAGTGTATTAATACTGATTAAGCTGCATTACAGAAATAGAACATTTTCACAGGATTGGAAGCTGCTTTGCCAACAATGCTGCTCTGGGTACTGGGAACTGCTTCAAGCTACTTAGCATTAATGAATGAGAATTATTAAGTATAAATGTTTTCTTTTAAAGAGAGTGGTTCTGCCAGTCTTACTCATGTTGAGCTATAACAAGATATGTATTAGCAATTTTGATGTTAATACAACATCACACATCACATTTGTCACTTGTTCTGTTTCTCCCACTTCCCCATCTGCCCCCCCTTTTTTTTTTCTTTTTTTTTTTTAACATTTTACCCACCTTTAAGCTAGTGAGTTGTGGAATTCCACAGTGATTGATGTCTGTTTTGGCTCATAATTCAGCATGTCTACCATGTGAGATCACTTGGTATGAGGCAAAGGAGAATTGTGCTTGTTCTTAGATGGTACGAAGAATGCAGAAATGTTTATGTAATACTTTCCAGTGATGGTAATAAATAATTTCCGTATCTCTGTTTATATATAACATTTTCTTGCTTTGCACTGTAAAACCTGGCTATCAAAAGCATTTACTTGTGGACTTTACCTAAAAACTGATATAACAGAGGTAACTTCATTTTTTTAAACATAACTTAAGTACTACAATAAGGAGTTACCACTAAAATATTTATTGGTGTTATATTAGAAAAGTATTCTGCACTTTACTCACTGCACATGGTCATGAGAGACTAGCAATAACAGATTTTCTAGAAGAACCCTGAAATAGAAGAACATAGACGTCCAAACTGTGTTTCTTCTCTTTTAAATGCCCTGCATTTTAAGGACATCTATGTAGCACTGAGAAAACTAGAAAGAACAATATACTTTCAGGACTAACATGTAATACTAACAGTTATATCAATTGAAAATAGTCCCAGAGAAGCCAGAGAACCTGGAAATAATCAGAAGGGAAGTCTGAACACGGAGATTGAGTTAGACGTGCTGGCAAAGGGGACATCATTGTGCTAATAAGGCTTAAGTCATAGACGGAAATTTGCAGAGATTAGAAAGCCAGCATGAATCAGTGCAGTGGGGCAGTTCTCCATCTGCATCAGCCTTGGGCATGCTGGCAGTGTTCTCTGGGAGCGAATGCGCAGGGCTGGAGCCATGACCTCCAAAATAGCCTGCAAGCCTGAGAAAGGGCTGTGGGAAGCTCACGCTGTTCTGCAACTGAGACACGGATCAATAAAATAAGTTACACTTACAATATCAGCAGATGCTTCCTTAGCAGAGGTGGAAGACTTAAATCAGATTAAACCACTAATATCGTTAATATCTGGTTTTCCACTGGCAAACTATTCTAGTATCCCAAATAGCAGGTAGCTTCTGAACTTTGTTTTCCCCAAACTGTCAGAAGTGAAAGAAGTCACGTTTACTATGGCACTTTGCAATTTGCTGGAGGCTGACACCCAAACACATTACTCAAACTTGTTTCTTCAGTCTTGTTCCCACGTTACAGAGCTTTCATCAGACAATGGCTGGTATCCATCAGTTTGGGTGCTTGCTGTAACCATCTTCATATTTTTCTACCAGTTAGCTTTGAGTAAGAAAAATGAAACTTCACACAAAACCTCGTAGTTCGTTCAGTTGACCTGAAGTCATTCAGTGGTTTGAAAACCGGCTTTAGGTTAAAACAAATATATTTTCTGTTGACAGCCTAGATGGGCAGCAAGAACATTAAACTGCTAGAAGAAAACTGGCAGGATGTAAAATTTCCCAAACTCTCATGGTTCCTAGGACTTTTTCAGACCAACTTCACACAACAAAAATTTCCAGGTGATATGGTTTGATGTGTTTGCTTGAGGGTGTGTGGGCAGCCTGAACTTGATCTCTTGTGTTGCCTGCAAGGGTCACCCTCAGTAATGTCCTTCTCATTCTCCCAGGTACTCCAATGTTTTAATTTGCCTTTCTGTACCACAGTACCCTTCCCTGGGAGAACACCAACGTTGACTAGCAAATTTCCATCTTGATTTGTGTGCAGTATTTCTGGTCTTTTATTGCCCAAAAGAAACCATGTCAAATTTTCTTTTAACTCTCTCACCGAAAGGAAAAAGTAGCACAAGGTAAAGAACAGAGATGAATTTCTCCCTCCTTTTGCTGTGTTCAGTCCTGTCTGCGATTACCATGTACCACCTCTTGCTATTCTGTAGCAACATATAGAATGAAATCTTCTTTTGATTAAACGCCAACAAATCCACAGGATGGCAGAGCGCAAGAATAGCAGCTGACAGTCCTTTTATACTCCTATACATACACACAGAGGCATGAATCTTCATGAGAATGGTTGCAAGGTTTTCACAAGATAAATCATTTGAGAACAGAACCGAGCCCATGCTACTGAGGCTTAATTAATTATATTAAAATTAATCATTTAATTATCAGCTAAAATTAATGAGTGGAACAACCTACTGCCACCTGCCGTGTGAAATTATTTTCAGGAAGGTTTCGGCATTTTTTTTCAGACGCTGATAAAGAGTTTGAGCATGGTGTTTTGCATGCGTTATGAGCCCCCGGTGTTGCGTTGCTGACCTATAGCCTAACTCAAGGAGAGGACTGAACGATGCATAGTTTGCAGTTTGGTACTGAACATTGTTGGCTGCACAGAAGCCACCGCACTCTATGAGCAAAGATCCTCAGTTGCTGCTGAGCTCTCATTTTCACAATGGTGAGGCTCTGTATTCTGCTGGCTCTTTATATCTGTTTTCTCATTACTCTGTTTTCTTCAGTGTTGAAGTTAGTAAAAGCAGTAGCAGAAGGGATGTTAGAATTTTCTTGTATGTAGTCACAGCTAGAGGGGAGTGATTGCTTGGTGTACCAGATTTGTGTTTGTTCCTCCTGCTAATTAATTAGTTAATTTGCACTGGTGAAAATAAAAATGCAGATGTTTTGGTAAAATTGGCATCAGATTTGAAAATAAAATTATTCCAATTTGGCTATAAAGGCACTTTCCAAACGTCTTGATGCTTTCAAATGACTCTACTGATTCCCTAAACTGCTGTCATGTTTAGGGAAAGTTATGGTTTGCATTTCTGTAGGGATGTTGTGAAGTGAAAAAGAAATACCACAGGAGGTAAAGAAGCAGCAAGTAGGAAAGAAATTAAATGGGAAAAGGTGCAAGACGAAAATGAAAACGTTGCATAAAGAGCAAATGCCAGCATTTGGGTTGGCATTTAATACACAGGGACCACTCCTGCTGGGTCCTTTTCTGAAGGACTGCTTGTGTCCCATGGAGCCGACCCCGCACTGTCACCGCTAGAGGGTAACCTCGCACCTAATATATGGACTTTACATTACTGCCATCCCAGGCAGTTTGGAACAAGTGCTATCTGCTAGGGAGGCCAGGGAGAGGTAGTTTCAAGAGACTGAAAACACTCAAGGTGTTTTTTTAAAGGTGGATTAGTACTTAAAGGTGAAGCTGAAGAGGACAATTTCAGAACCTCTTGGTGCCTTAAATAAATGAAATCGTCCCCATCCTAATCCAGGTAGTCTTTTTTTTTTTTTTTCTTTCTTTCTTTCTTTTCCCCTCCTCAAAATAGTGATCACTGTCTGAAACGTTGCTTATTTTCTCAGGGTTTACACAATTAAGATGTTTGGAAATCGTTCTGGATCTAGTTACAGTTGCTTTAAGGATACTGAAGAAAATCCAGGGAGGTTTTTAAAACATTCAGCATTGGCCTGATTCTGCAGCAGCTGAAGTAATCTTCTGGAGGAGCATGGCTGGGCAGCAGTAATTGCAAAATCATCCTCTTTCTCCCTCCTCCCCTGGTGCTGAAGCAAGAGCGATTCCAAGTCAGTGCTAGCATTTATGCAAAATAAAAATAGACTGTTAATGCATGGTTACAGGCTATATATTACTATAGCCTATAATTTGTAGGAAGGAAAATATAAAGGTTTACAGAGTGCACCAGGCAGCAATAAATATGACTCAATCAGGTCTTGCCTGCGTGACAAAACATTAGTCAAAGAGAGGAATAAAAATTCTTGAGTTAGGAAAGATGGGGGTGTAGCGGAAACCAGGTCAGGAAGACATAAGTGCACAGCTGGGGAGGAAGGCCCTAGTGCCATGGTAAAAGGACTTGGTGGGAATTATCGCTGGGTCTGCAGCAACTAAAGGCCAGAGCTATTAACAGGTTGGAGAGAGAGTTTTAACAGAAAGGTTAGCTGAAATATGGTAGGAATTGCCAAAGTGGGAAATTAAGTGTTCTGTGAAGGAGTTCAGGGGATAATTGGATGCTGTCGAGTGAACAAAGGGACTGGCAAATTATGTCTGTGTAAATATACAGCTTGGTAAAATAACAGTTTATAAAAACTAACTCTCGAAAATGTTTATTCCTGCAAAATAAAAATTTGCAGGATAAATTTGTGTAAGAGGTATCATATCAAGGATGGTATTGCTTATGGTCACTACTGAGGTCCCCTTATGATATTGAGTAAGAGAAATATCATTGCCTCGGTGGAGTATATGGCAGTTTTCCAGCGGACTTCACTGGGATAGGGATCTTGCTGTATGTTTTTCAGGAAAAGAACAATGTAATGCATATTTGCAGTTAATCGGATGACATGTCTGAAGAAAGCATCGTCTTGAATCAGAGGTTGCCTCTGGAGAAGAAATCCAGTCTTCCCCTTGGTAGTTCATCACCCTCCACAGCCAAAAAATGTGTGTTGGATATCTTCTATTATGGGGTATTCGGATTAATTAGAGTCTTTAGATTTAGACAGTTCTTAGAACAAGTAGATACAGATTTTGGAGGGGCAGGGGGAAACCAACAAGAAAAAATTTAGGGCAGCATATATCAGCATTTAAACAGATCAGACTGTAGCATAAACTTTTTAATAAATAAAAATATAGTAAATTAAGTATTCTATCTCCCAACCTTGAGAAGCATTGGTGAGAAGAGAGCAACACATTGTGGGGTTTTGGCTCATGATGGTTTACTTGGAGGATCTGCTCATGTTACTGGTGCATAAAGTATCTGTGCAGATATTGGCTATATGCATCATGT
>VYZV01020591.1:36603-62299 GCA_013401275.1 Pandion haliaetus
TTTCTCCCCCAAAAAAAAAAAAAAAAAAAAAAAAAAAAAATCCAGGGATAGAAGAGTGTTGTCAAAGCAAGGGATGGGTTTCCATCGGCATCTGAATGACTTCTCATAACTGATTTACATAGATACTGAAAAATTGCATGTGATCCAAGCCCCCTTTCTCTGTAAGACTTCTAGTTGTGTGCTTTTTCTAAACAGTATTGGAATTGTCTTTGTTATCTTGGTTAAATGTTAGGCTTAGACAGTAACGATACCAAGTCTTTGCAGTTGCAAGCCCAGTTCAGTGGAAAGATAAATAATAAAATACACTTAATTGGTGTAATGATGTCTCATCAAATAATTAGCGTAAATGTGCAATCCAATTTTCTTATGTACCACAGCATGCTTATCATGTACAGTGATGTATTTATAATGTGTAATGATGTTATTAAGTTGTTGTGCACACAGAGTTAAAAATGAATAGGTGTTCACATACTAAATGCATCTACATTTAAAATTTTAATATGGAGACTGCTTTTAGTTAAAATGACTAAACATGACTAAAAAATTCTAGATTAGTAAACACCACTGTCAGTGACAACACTTAGTTCACACACTGCCTTCACAGGGATCCATCATCATCACTTGGATACAATCGTCTTGACCTCTATAAATCAGGAATAAAATACCACCGTTCTGTTGTGATGGAGGTTTAAGTTAACCAATGTATTTTAGCTTATATATTCAGGGCCATGTTTCTTCATGTTGCAAATAATGCCGGTTGTCTATCTGCCCGCTTGGGCAGCCAGGGAGGATGAGGGTCAAAGAATTGTCAGTGGGTATGACTCATACCAGCTTGTCTGGAAATAAAAATAAAAGAGAAATGGGGTGTGACTCAAATTATTTAATAGATTTCTGATCTGAAAAACAGCAAAAAGTTGTTAGAAATTCAGCTTTTTTTCTGAAATCATATCCATTTACCTATTTGTATAAAGCATGCGTTTCCATATCAGTGGAGACCTTTAAATTATGCAGTTGTTTTTTTCTCATTGATTTTTCTCTCTCAGTGTAAAGCACATTTATTTCACAAACCTAATTTTCTATGAAGTTAGTGGCAAATACTTTTCCACGAAAATGTATGAAGAAACCATTAGTCTGAAGACCTAAAGAGCCATTAGTTAAAGTACATAGAACTGCACTAATAAATAGGTACCAGATCAATCTTTAGTGTAAACCACAAGAACATTCATAATGTAGGCTCAGTTTCAAAATTAATGGGTCTTGCATTGCTTTGTAAAAAAGCAATTAATGACCTGACTTTGATCAGCTTACCATAGACATAAAATGAACTGGCGCTGAAAAGATGGAGAGTAGTAAAATCAGAACCGTTGTTGGTAAGCTCTAAATCTTTTAAGGATGAAAAATGACCCAAATGTGAAATCATGGTCACAGTGAAATTAATGGTAAAACTTGCTTTGCATTCAGGGGAGCGGAGTTCAACAGTAGTGTGGTGTTAGTAAACATGTCATTCCATAAAGCCCTGTTATGGAGATTATATGGCGACCTTTTTCAGTGAGATCAAACACAGAAAAGCTAGATTTGTATGTATGCAGAGAGAAATGATTGTTTTGTAATATCCATCCTAGTTAAGCCTACTAGGACAGAGCTATTTGATTTTTAGCCCTTAGTTCTGGGCAATGTACAATGTTGGTGCTTTTGCTAACCTTATCTAAAACCTCTTCTTTGTGCCTACAAATCTGGACTAGAAATTATCAGCAGCTAACCCGTGCATGTGGCATTCCCATACTTTCTGCTTCTGTGTAGGTCATACCCACTGTGCAAACAGCTGGGGTGGTGGTTCATTATTTGCAGTATCTCTGAGATAGGAACCATAAAGTCCTGAGCACAGCAGCTCTGCTTGGCCCTCTTGAAACATAAGAGCAAATGTAAGAGCAAGCAGAAGGGAGCAGGGAATGAAGTCCACGGTGTTTGTTTTTATTTGGGGAGGCTTAGTTTTTCCAAAATGTATGCCAGGCATGCTGTCATTAATCTTCTCTCTCCCTGACTTTCTGTGAAACCAGTAGTTGCACACAGGCAATAAAAGATACTTATTTGCACACAACAAGCAGACGGTTATTTCTTGGGAAAAGATACTTGTAGACAGATTTAGTCGTTCCTTCAAGAAACATTTTCAGGGAGCAAGCCAGCAGAGCCCTTGATTGACAGTGGTCTCTTTTTTCTCATCCTGATGAGTCTGGGTCAGTGGGTAGCCTGACCGCCAGGTCAAATATGTATTAAAGGTGAAAATTGTCAATGAATATGCTAGGAAAAGTGATTTACCAGCTGTGTGCAGTCATTTAAAGCACCCTGGGTTGATTGTTATTTGTGTGTAATGGAATAGCTGTGGACAGCAGGACTGGGAAAACTGAGGGTCTGATTCACTGTAGTGGTAAAACACTGAAGCTGTATTGAATGGAGGAGCTGCTTCTCTTCGTTATTTTAGTGTTTTGTTTTGTTTTGTTTTATTTTTGGCCAGACAGATATCTAGTGCTATCTAACAACTTCTGAGTCTGAATCGGCTTTATCTTCCTTCCCCTTATTAATAGTTCTTGAAATCCCCATGGAGATTACATCCACAGCCTTAATGCNTGAGTAACTTTTATGTACGTCACAGGGTATGTTTCTTGGGCCATTGCAACTCTTCTTGTGAAACACAGCTAAGGGATTCTGACTTCATGTCTAAGAAAGTGTCCAACATATGTCTTTATATTTAAACATATGGCCCCATTCTAATATCCCTTGTGAATCCTAATGCTTGTGAAGCATAAAGCAGTCTTCTGCAGAAATGGTTCGCCAAGTCTAAGTTTACCTTTTCTCTGCCGGCTTCATAGAGGAGGACCTGGCCTGACATCAGTTTGCTTTGAAACTGAACATCGACGTTGGGAGGTTTTAAAGTACGTGCGGAACTGCGCAGCTTCGCTTTCTCTCTTAACTCCAGTCTTGCATTGCTATCAGAGGCTTTACAACAGACCAGTATCAGTAGGACCCTGCATAAACCACCATTCCTTTGATGGCCTGCACAGAATCAGACGAAGACGGAGGGGATTACAGATTTCTTTGAAGACAAAATGCACCACCGCTTAGACAAATAGTGCAATTTCAGAGAAAACAACATGATGTTTCATTTTCATTGGTCTCAAATAACATTGCTACTTCTTGAAGTATACCAGAAATCTCTTTCACCATAAAGTAAACCTTAGAAAGTTTTTATACCTGCTGCCAGCTTTAGCTTTTTTTTTTTTTTGACAATTTGCAGATACCTGGGTTTTTTTTCTTTTTTTTTTTTTTCGTTAACATTCCTAACTTCTTCCCTTTTAGGGATGAAGTGGGACACGTTGTATAGCTATTACTACAGACTTAAAATTACAGTACAGTTACGTCCAAAAAATAAGTTTAAAATAGTACCATAGGATGTATCAGAGGTTATAATTTTCAGAAACATCAGTGTAAGAAAAGCTGGAATCTGGCCCAGGTTACTGAAATTTGAATATTGTGTTATATATCTGGCTGTTAATTCCAGATAAGCAAAGTTAGAAGCTGAACAATTGCCATGTAGGAACTTCTGCCATGGCTGTGAAAGAAATGGAGCACTTCTGAAGTAAGACCATTTATTTCCTCACATATTGGCATAAGCACACACATGTGCAATAAAAAAACGCAAAGACAAAAAAAACACAACCAAAAAACTCCCAAGTATTGGTCTATATACTTTTTTTTTTTTTACACATATATATATGTATATATCTATATATACCTATATATTTTCTTCTGGAACATGATTGTTGATTTTCCACGTGACTCAGTAATCCAAACAATCTTTGTCATGCATTTAGAAATCACAGTTTTAGATAAACATGGAGAATTCAGCAGGAGATACAGTTGCAACCAGTTCAAACTGGAAGCTGGAGGTACATCAAGTCACTCTTTTATTATCAGCACTCCTCTGGCTTTCAGAGAAGTCTAAGAATCTGAGAAAACTCGGACAAATTCAAGTTTTAGAGCTAGGCTTCTTTTGCATGTTAGGTCATAAGCCAAAATAAAGGAAAAAAACCCCAAACTTTTCTGAACATCTCTTGGGTTGACTTCTAAGCTTTGTCCTGAATTGCATAAGACATCTCAGTGCGTTGACTATATCAGGGATCATAAAAACAAATCAGTCTTTAGCTTTCTGACAAAAGGTCAGTGTTGCTAAGCAAAGAAAAAATAAAACCAAAACCAAAAGACATTGAATAAGAAAGTATGTCCGTAACGGCTTTCATATGGGTTTTAGTCTGCTCTTTTTTACTTTGGGATGGATTTTATTTCAGGTTTGTTGTTTTGACACAGTTATGACTTTGTCTGTAGCCCTGGTGTACTTTTTAGGACTTTTTTTCCCCAGGTAATACTTTTGATTTTGCCTGTGTGTCATTCAGTCCTTGTAAATGACAGACATTCCTGTCAGAGATGGTGCTTGGCTCTCATTCTGAGGTCCATCTAGATACTGACTTGCTCTACGTTGCTTTTTGCTCATAGCAGAGCAAAAGAGGGAATCTTGAAAAGATACCTTGGAAGCTTTTAGGGTATTTTTGGTAACAGCAGAATCAGAGTTAAATCAAAACAATTTTATTTATTTTATGCAAGTGCAGTCATGTTGTTTGTGGACTTCATAACAGATGCAAAAGATTTGTTGTATTTGTACTTTTAGTTTCGTATCTCTGTGGGCAATATTCTTCCTGGGGACTTGCAGAGAAAACCTAAAACATGATCTTGGTGATGGCTGATTTCAGCTGCAATGCAGAAATATGGCTGCTTCTGGTGACAGTGCACATGACCTTCATGTACATATTGGCTTTCATTAGACTTCTGAAAACTCTGGAACTTTTTGGCTGCTAGGTAAGAAATACAACCTAGAAGGCTTAAGAATAAGAAAGAACAATCACTTTCTTTAGAGGAGAGGATATTCCATCACCTTCTAGGAGTTAGTAATGTGAGAAAAATAGCTCGCTCCCAGATATGACTGATAGTTGTGTGCCAGTCCAACCACGCTATGTCACATCAAGCAAACAGTGATGATGCAGGATATATTGTAGGCACGCCTTCTCACCCCAGTTTCCAGAATTGCATAGGCCGTTTAGGAGAGAGGAAAATCCTTCCCCAGTATGAAACCTGGTAGCACACGAGGCTATATTCTCATCACAGACCTCTGCAGTGGAGGTCAGCCTGCACAAACCTCAGGCAGATATGGACCGACACAAAATCCCAGAGAGGTGTTTCTGGATTCCAGTATAAGGGTTGTGCTCTCTGGCTTCACTGGGAGTTAGGTGCTTGATACTTGTGAAAACTTCCTCGTTCTCTATTTGCAGCTTTATGCAATTAGGACCTTTTGGAGGTCTGGCGCTCTGACATTTGCTGAGTCGGTTTATCTGGCAGGGTACTTTGAATGGTTATTTTATGTGTGAGCCACGTCTGCAGTTGGAGTGGGAAGCAGCGCCTGGACCGTGCAAGTGGAAAATTCGAAATGAAAAGAATCCCCATATTTCAGCTTGGCATGGTTCATCCCTGAGATTGTCGGAGTTGTTATTCACACCACCTCCTGCACGAGAGGAAATGAGTGAGTGACTTGTCTGTCTTCTGTCACTGGAGTGTGCCTCAGCGTGAGGCCTCTAAGGGCATTTCTGCAGCTACAGAAATATACTCGATACCAATGGCTGTGCTGTCATACCGCTTAGCGAAAAACTGGATGTGTTCTTTTGCCCTGTACTTTACTGCTAAATGCCATCATCTTTCCTCACTCACGTACAGTAATTAGAATATAGCTGTCCCTTGGAAACAGGGCAATGCTTACAGAGCTTGAGGGGGAGATAATTTGATAACTTGTTAGGGTAGAAGCTAAAAGAGGGCTGCTACTTTCATGCTTATACATTTCCAATTTTTTTTTTAAAGAGACAGTGCATTCACTGGTGTCATCACCACTAATTTGAATCTATCAAACCATGCCATCAGTCAACACTCTAGTTCCTTTTCTTATTTATTAAGTTGAACAGTTTAAAAACACAGAGAATGAGATCAGACCACTCTTTAGGTGATAGCCAAAATGTGTAATGAGTGAAAAAAGCATGTAGTTCATCTGTCATTGTGGTTAATAGGACATCGATTCAAGGATTTCAGTGGGAGTGTGACAAGACCAGATACCTGAGGACAAAGGCATTGAGGTGAGGTTGATGTAGGGTGTGTTGACTTTGCACGGATTAAATAGGGCTGTTTTCATCTTTTATGCTCCCTTTAATTCTGATTGTACAGATGTCATGATGAACTGAGGCATGTGACCAGTCTCGTGGATTTCAGTGGATAGATTTCTGTGAAGAAAGTCAAGTATATCCATTTTGGTAGGATCCAGAGCCTTATTTAGGATTCTGTTTAAAAAACAAACAAGCAAGCAAGCAAAGTTTTATTAAGTCATCTGGTGTGATATTTCTAGCAAAATTTATTTGGGTACAGATAGAGTAAATATTTTGTTCACAATACCATCCAGGCTCAGATGTGCAAACAAAGCCATCTTGTTGAGTTATGCTTTCAGGGGTGTAGACATAAATAATAACAATTTAGCAAAGGTTTCAAAGCTCTTTACAAAGGCAGGAAAGTAGTATCTTCATTTAGAGGTGGAAAGAACTTTAGATGAGGTGCCTGAGGTCACAAAATAACTGTATTAGATTTGAAACCCAAGCTTACTGTCAACCAAAATTGAAATGTAATTGTTTCTGTTCAATTGTAACTTGATTTTTGTCTCCAGATAAATGTTTGGATTTAATGGGTAAGAAGGTCAAATCTTTCTAATGGAAACATTTTTAGTCAAATTCACCCTCTTTATCTAAGACTCATTTTTAATCATTTACAATCTATAGCTCGACTAATTGTGCCACTGTGTTGTTAAGGTAACTTAATTTCTTTACAGATTTTTGATGTTCATAGTTTATAGCTTTGCTCCTGTTAATTAAAGCACTGCTAACGTTTGGACAAAAGCAACGGTGTAGTAGCGGTCTCAAATATTCCCCTCCCCTAGGAAGCTTCTGGGATCTCAGGGGTGGTGTTTCTAGGCGATCGTGGCCCAGGCCAGAGTAACACATAGTCCTTTATAATGGTACTTCAAGTATCATTTTTAAATTGTCACCTTTTGTTCTTTTGCCATCTCTTACTTCCTTGGAGTAGCACGTACTCATTTAGAACAATAGCAAACACGACACTGACTCCAAACCAAATGTGGGGCTGGAAGGGGAATAATTTCATCTGATTACATTAATATTTTATTGGAAGCAGTATGACAAATTGGAGACTGATTGCAAACAGAAGACAATCACTGACTATAGAGAATACTGGCACTCCACTGGCACTTTAAATCCTTTAAGGAGCCATTCCAAATCTGCAGGAAAATAGTTGAAAGATTTTAATTTTGTAATTTGAATTGCATCACTCACTTAACCAGCTATTTAGCTGATTGTAATTATGAAAACACTGTGATATACTTAGTAAAGCCTTAGAAGACCTATGACAGTGTATATTATTAATAGACTTGTATGTTTTCCTTATTTTCACTGCTAGTAATTTGTATCAAACTGATGAGAATATAACAATTTCTCCCCAAATGCAAAAAATTGTTAGCTTGTCTCAATCAGATTCCTCTCCCAGAGTCGCATGCAGTAAGAGATTATTAGTGACTTTTTCTTTATTATACATTGCTCTGAAATGGTTACCTTAATTATGGCATCTTGATTTAATATATGTAAATGCATTTTGTAACATAAACCTTCACTATTTATAGAATGACTTTCACTGTTTTCTGAGATGCTGCAGTCAGTTCTTATTAGCAAAGTACAGCCTAATCCTCCAAGCATCTACCCGCAGCTGTTGCCCGATTTAGCAACTCAGAAATGCTAGCAAATCAGGGTCCTGCAAATGCTTACAAAATTTCGAAGGGATCATTTTCAGTCAGTGTTAAACCTTTGAAAGTTTCAAGTGAATTGCCATTTTTATTGAAATGTGAATGATGCAATTAGAGCTTTCCTTTGACTTAGCAACGGAGTTTTGAAACTTGACTTGGATCAGAGGAAGAACTGTGCATCACTGTGTTGTGGAAATTTAGTTCAATGTGTAAGTAAAACCAACAAATGAACCAAAAATCCCCTATCCAACATTCCTGCATAGGTAGAGAGTTACTAATGTCAACCAGAGTTTATAAGCTAGACGTATATATTTCAGCTCTTGTAGACCCTAAGGTGGCCAAATGTCTTCTGCCAGGAGCGCAGTGTGTATGTGACAACCTCAAGCTAGAGCAGTGCTTCAGTCCACATTTTATGCAGTATGACTGTCCTTCTCTGTCTTTTCCTAGAGATCAAAGAAAAATACTTTAAGATTAAGTCAGAAATTGTGTGTGAAAAGAATGTCTGAGCAGACATTTACAGTCCTAAAAATAAATTATTTTGACTTCCGTAAGTAGATGCTTTAACAAATGTGCTGCTTTTGCCTGAATCTGGGATAGTTTAAAAATTCTTATTATAGTGAAATTGCACTTTCTATAGCTCATAGGCTCTACAAGAGGGAAATTCATATTGTTTCAACATAGCAGGTGGTAAAAGGCTAGTCACAGATAGAGTATGTATTTTCACACATTTATTCTTGCAAAGTAAATACTAGTAATTTTGTGCTTCCCTCAGTAGGGTTGCTAATAATTTTTAGTATGTCATTTTGGTGAAATTCTCCATCAGTGCCTCTATCCTCTGTTGCCTTAAAGAGCAAGTTTTGAGTTTATCGTTTATACGTGCTTAAGGAAGTTTCAAGACTGTTGGAGTGTTTGGTATGTTCTCTCTATCAGATCCTGAAAGAACTTACTAGCGGGCCAGACTTTTTACTTGATTCAATTCTTGGACATTTGAAAAGAAATTCTGGCTACATTTATATCAAAAATAAAGATAACCATTGAAAATGGGATAGGTAATAACTTTACACAAAAGATGAAAAAAATGTTTTCTTTTTAAAATGCAAAGGTAAGATCAGACAGATTTTCTTTGCAATACAGGGATAATCAAAACTCTATTAGGAAATAAGTAGGAAATTTCTATGCTTATAAAGGGCCTAAAGAGATATAAAGGGACATGGAAGAGTAAAAATGCTTTGGATCGGATTTGAAACTTGACTCATTCACTAACGGGTCAATAACCTAATCAGCTGTGGTGTAAGTGCTTTACTATCATACTCCTATGAATATGTCCCCCTCCACAGATCTGAAATTTGTTACTTAATACGTGTTTCTGAATTCACTTCATTGTGCTACATTAGTTCAAAAACCCTCTACTAACAACAAAAAGAAAACTACAGAGATACCAAACAGAATAAGGATGAACTGTGTAGCTGGGAATGATGTATACCAGATATACTGTCACTCTCACATCTGTAGAAACTAGTGCTATGTGTTGCAAAGTTCAGTAGTACTAATCCTAAATTTAAATATTACCCACAGGAAATCTACAATCACCTTAATCGTTTGCTGGAATTACGCATATGAGACTATGGTATCTATAGCTCAACATAGATTATTGCTTGGGGACTAGTATAAATGTAACTGTATTACTAGGGTGGATAAATTATACCCAGCAGTACAATTACATGCATCCCAGTTTGCCAGGTTCAGTCTTATCTTCAAATGCTAGGCTTAGGGTTTATGGAGACTGTATGTTGCAGTTGCAGTTATTCAAAGTCCCCACATATCCTCAAAGTCTATTTAATAATAGATCTGAACAATAAGCGTCAGTGCAAAGCGTGGTCATTCATTATTCTTTCGTGAACTGCCCTGATTTCTTTTCTACATAAGTATTTATTCTCATAACAGTGAGAGACAAAAGCATTACATCCGCACACAGAGACATACATGGAATACACATGGGGAACATATTTCACTAAGTATCCCTTCTGACTGCAAGAGCTCTGTGGGACAAAACGTGATGAATGATGGTGTAAGAGGCACAACTTTTAATTATGAGATTCCACCAAACTGACTTCACCCCTCTCTATTTGCTCAGTTCTTTCCTCCCTTGTCATTGATACATCATAGCAGTGTTAGGTTTATCTGTCTAATGTATGTAAAACATCAAAAACACTATCCCAGCTCTTGAAAGGCAACTTCACTAACAAAGGCACTGCCGAAGCTTTGCAACATTACTGTATTGGTGTGCCTATTATTTCTTATTTGTCTGACATTAAGACTTGGAAGAGTCTCACAAAGATCAAAGACCATCACGTGCAAGACTGTACCCTGTACTATACAAGGCTTCTGCCTGCCTTTACCATTTTTTTGCCTTTTTAGTATGAATGATCTTTTCACTAAGTCAGGGGTGGAGGAGCATAGTACACGCAAAATGCCTTAACAGCCAAGCCATGGGATTCACAAACAGTGGGGTGTATGAGGAGGAACATTTGCTCCAACAAGTATTCATAATAGAAACCAACTGCAAGGTTAGGCAGGGCCAACAGCAGTTGGGCTTTTAAATTATTGTAGCTACTAATAGTTCATCATCTACACAGGATCAACTGGTTGACTGTTTCAGTCCTTTTTGGGTTGTACTTGACCTTTGGTATTTGATTTTCTGGCTTTTTACTAGTTTAAGTTTTCCTACTTCTCTCTCATAGATTAAAAACTGCCTGGCATTAAACATATCTGGCAGTTTTGTGTGGAAGTCATGTGAGTTTGGCAGTGTTAAAAAAAAAAAAAAAAGCAAACAAAAAATCATTTCAGGGTGAAATTGGATTGGTCTGCCTGCTGTTCTCCCTGGGCTAGCTCTTAGCTGTTGGTTGCTCTCAATGGCAATGGATAATCAAGCTCTGAGATGAGGAGGCTGCACTGGAGACCACAGAGAATTGTTTTCATGGAAACTCAGTTTAATATCCTGTCAGTTTTGTTTATTATTTTAATGCAGTAGAATTTATTCTGTAGCCACAAACTTCACAGTATATTTGCAGTTTTAATATTAATTTGAAAGTGGGGCTCCAAAAACTTGCCATTCAGGAAGTTAATGTGAGTTGTTCCAGCCGCCCCTTGGCAGAGCACAGGAAAACTGCTAAGTGCCAATGTCCCCCACTTCCAACAAGGTCCTCAGCCTTGCTCTTCTTCCAGTCTAAACCCATCCCCACTGTAAAGCAGAGCAACATATCTTCAAAACAGGTAGATTCTATAGATCACGTGGTGCTAACCTGAAAACTGATCAGCAACAAATCCAAATGGGGAGAGGTAGAGATATGCACTTGAAAATTCCTCAGTGTCCTCTTTTGTTTACTATGACAGGCTGTAAAGTTACTATGTTAAGTTGCACCTGTTATTTTGATGGGGTTGAAGCTACCCCATATCTTGGAGCTCTTTCTTATGCCAGCAATTTAATATCATTTAAAAGGAGTTGTCTCAAAAGCTGTATCATTCTCCAGGTCTGCTGTTGTACAGATGGGAAAGTGTGTTTGCACCAAGAATGTGTGAATACATAAGCAAAAAAGCACTGATATAAGGATTCTCACTGGGTTTGGTCAGTAGTTTTGTCACAAGTGATGTGAGTCTTCGAGCAGGAAATAGAGTTCGTACTATGTAATTTATGTGATTGTTTACACTGTGAGACAGCAGTAGCAGTGTATAATTTGCAAGTGGTCTATAGATAGAAATGTCTTTGCATGAAATAGTGGTCAAATAAGTAGGATTTGTTCAAATCAGCTCATTGAGAATTAACAAAGAAAAACAAAGAGGCCAAAAGAATCCATTAAATGCCCCATTGCAAGCAGTTCCCCCTACTCTAGTATTTATGATTTCAGTGCGACATTGTTGGTATTGTATCACATGAAAAGCCATAATACTTTTTGTGAAATCCATGGTCTTATTTCTAGGAAACTAATCTCCACTACTAGGCACATAGATGTCTGGAGTTGCTTGACTACATTTCTCTTGACAGAAGGTGGGGGTTTTTTTTGGTTTGGGGTTTTTTTTTGGAGGGGAAGGAGCAGGCAATGCTGGGAATGCAACTAATTTGCAATACTGGTGCTTTTCCTATAGGGTTGATAAAAATCATTAGATACAGCTTGTTAATGCAATATGATTGCATTATAGCGTCCTGTACTGCTCTAACTTATTTACTAAGCCACACAGAGTTAGATCATGTGAAAACATTTCAGCCTGGTGGAAAAGTTATCGCGTTGCCTAATGCTGTGCAACTCACCGGACCCCTTGTTCTGCTGTGGCCTCGGGCATTAGGGTGTAGAACCATAGAATCATTTAGGTTGGAAAAGACCTTTAGGATCATCGAGTCCAACCATCAACCATGCCCACTAAACCATGTCTTGAAGTGCCTTGTCTACACACTTTTTGAATACCTCCAGGGATGGTGACTCCACCACTTCCCTGGGTAGCCCCTTCCAATGCCTGACAATTTTTTGAGTAAAGAAATTTTTCCTAATATCCAATCTAAACCTCCCCTGCCACAACTTGAGGCCATTTCCTCTCGTTCTATCACCAGCCACCTGACAGAAGAGACCAGCACCCATAAGATGACTGATGTGAGCACCCAGAGGCCACCTCGCTCTCTCTTTCCTCCTGCTAGGAGGGTCTCCTGGCTTTGGGGCTCTGCCTCTGCTCTGGGAGGCTGGTGGGTGCCTGGTTATCCATCCTGGGCTCCCAGCCGGCCACTGCCCATTGGTGCTGGGTGGCCTCACTTGCAGCCGTGGGGTTCAGCCCTGTGGGGAGGAGGGAGGTGTGTGGTGAAGGGTGCGCGAGGCTCTGCGGGCTTGCTGGGAGCAAAAGGAGGAAAGGGAAGGGGTTCTGGATTCGGTCATCTTGACTGACTTGTGGAAAGCCACAGGTTACTGCAAAACTCGCTGGCGGTAAGTAGCAGAGCTCTGGGGGAAAGATGTGGGTGAGGCAGTGACAGGGGTGAGTCTTTGATGGGCTTGTAAGCTAATCAGCCCATCAGCGGCTCAGAAGGTCGTCTTATTAAGCTGCTGAGGACAGCTGACACAAACCTCCACCATCCTTCCATGTTTTCTTACAAGAACACTGTAAAACCCCAAATCAACCCTGTATTTTTTTTACTATGTGTAAGAGCAACGGATATTCTCACAACACATCCCATGAGAACTTTCCCCTCCCTCCTGCACAGGTACGCAAGGTCTTCCTTGTACGTCTGAGTTCACACCGCTCCCTTGTAAGGTTGAGATATGATGTGCTGCAGGAGGCAACGCCCCAGCTCGGCCATCCAGAATTGGAACCGGCTGGGGGCAGCCCTGGCCTCTCCTCAGAGGCCCCCCAGCTGACACCTGGGCACTGGCACCCTTCACGCTCCTGCGGGTTGGCTGCTCGGGCAGCCCAGAGGGAAGGAGAGCCGCTGCTGCTTTCCGCCCTGACCCCCACCTGTCGATGGGGGTGACAGCTGGAGGTGCTCCAGTCTGTCCCCACCACCCCGGGGGGTGGCTCTGGGCATCCCTCCGTGCCCTCATGCCCACCTGGGCCATCAACCTGCTCTGCAGGGAGCCAAAGGGCTGTAGGCAGTGGCTCGCACCTGAACTGGTACTTTTCCTCCTTCTCTGCTGTCTCTGTGTGGGTACACGCGATGCAACTGTGCTTCAACTCTTCTAGCCAGAGACGCGCTACGTGTTTCTGTGATTTTCTGGGGCTAATACCATTCTAGAAATCATATTATAAGAGATGTTAATAATCTGTTCTGTGAAACAGATGTTATGTTTCTGCTCAGTTTTCAACAGAAACCAAGTATGTCCCATTAAACTCAATGAAAATTGTAACCAGGTGCCTTGACGGGACATGTTAGAAATACAGCTTATTTTTCTCCTCTAGCTCTCCTCAAATACACGTAAAGTTTATAGATAATATTTTCCGTTAGCCTAAAGCATCTTTTTTAGAAACAAGTGGCTCTCTTGTGGCTCTTTATCAGTGTCATGTCAAGCTGAAATGTGTGCAGAGCAGACCAGGAGTGCTTTCTAACCCACTTTGTATAGATTTAAATGTATAATGCAGGGCAATAGGGGATCAGACTCAGTGGAGTAACTTCAGAAATAATTGAAAGCAGGACTTGTTCCTGGTACTTCGTAAATAGTAGCAATAACTCTTCACATTTCACACACTATTTGAGCTTTTAATATTCTGCAGTGCCATTCTGTGGCCAGGATTGAAAAGTAGAATCCTTTCAGATCTCTTGTAACTTAGCAGAAAGCTTTAAGAAGTAAATCGGAGAAAGGAGGAGTAATAAACTTTTTCAGAAGTCATTTTTAGCCAGGAGAATTTAAGTCTTGCTTTTAATCTTTCAAATTGACCATGAACCTTGCATTCATTTTATGTTGTATATTATAATTATATAGAATCATGTGTTAGAATTTATAAGTAAGTAGAACTGCACGATAGACAAAATGAAGCATGGAAAGTGTTTTGGAGGAGATACAAGCAAGTAAACATGAAGCATATGAAAAATCTAATCAATAAGATAACCATTTCAAAATAAAAACATTAGGTGCTAGAGAATCACAATAAATCACATTAGTTGTGTGGAGTAGTACTATTGGATTAAATTATATAGTGGTGAGAAGCAGAATACATCAAACACAAATAATTAATTCTCTCTCTCGAACATTTATTTTGGTTTATAGTTGTAGGTACTAGTTTCCCGTACTAAAATTGAGAAAAGGAGGAAAGGAACGTGTGCAGGTGGGAAGCAGGACATACGCCACAGGAACTGGGCACCCTAGTTAACCTGCACAGGGCCCATCCGCATGCACTTAGTTAACTGAATACTGCACAAGAAGCTCAGTATTGGGCTTGTGTTTTGTGCAGCTGTAGGAAGCAGCAAAGACAAGTCACCCTTTCCTCAATCCTCATGAGAGAGAAAAAAGAAAACAAAAAAAAAGGTGATGTGTAGGGAACAGAGATGGGGAGGATTTACTCTTAATTACAATTAGCTCTCAGCCCTTTTCCCTTCATCCCTAACCTCAGCTGAGATTGTCAGGCTGCCTCTGCTCTGTGTTGTGTTTGAGATCTCCATGGTTAAAGCCAAGCTTGTGGTTCTGCTGGTGACGGTGTAGCTACTGGCCATATCAGACTTAGACTGGTGCAGGAACTCTCATACTCTCACTGCTTGGTTTTTTTTCTGCTCTTTCTCCTTGCCCCAAATCCAACAGGCTCTTTTATAATCGTTTTAGGCCCTTAAGTATTTGCTCCATTCAAGAAATATTTTCCTAATGTCAATGATCAAGTGCACGAGCAGCTGAAAGGGCCCTGGCTGTAGCAATTGCAATGCAGAACAATCAGGGCCACGTCACAGACTTACAAAATGTCACACATCTGCCGATGCAAATGAGACACTATCACACCTTTAAAACAACTCTTTTGATCTATTCTAATGCACAAATTACAGTTGTTGTCACATCTTATTACTATTATCTTGTGGAAGATTGAAATGGTTTGCTTTCTGATACCAAATGCCTCATAATTTACGTGCCTGAGATACAAAGAAAGAAATTGTGTGGAACGCTAGTTTTTTCTGGAGTTGCTCAATGTTCCCGCAATGGTATTTAATACACTTTGCTACAGTAATGCATTTTGAAAGATTCGATGTGTGTATCTCCAGGGCTAACTATATGGCATAGTTTCCATCTAAAGCCTTCATGGCACCAGGGAAGAGTGAGCAACCTGATGGAGGGGACAGACGATACAGCTTTTTGTCATTTAGCTAAGCACAGATCAACAGGATGGCCATGATATTTTCAGTGGGATGGGTAATGGCTGTGCTATGTGGAAAATGAGGTATTAGATGCAATCCTGCTCAGCCAGTAGTAAAGGTGTCATGACAAAAATGGCAGCAAATCCTGGCTGGTGGTAGCAGCATAGTGTCACTCCCTGGAAGACAGAGCACCCCGCAGGGCGAATGATGTGCTGTGCTAGCAAAATGGTTTTTTTGCAATGCTTGAAAACAAAACATACTAATCCCTTGGTTGTTTCAGTCCTCCAGCCTGTCAAACAAACATGAAAGAAAAAAAAAAATCCATAACGTTGAGCCGAAGCTCAGGCAGCAGGGGGGCAGCTTTTACATGGCTCAAAAGCAGGATCTTTATGCCTACACCAGCTGCGAGCAGTCTGCCTAGGATTATCCGAACCAAAAGGCTTTGGAGGAAGCTGCTTGGTCATCCCTTCCGTATGTTTGGAGGAAAACGCTTCATAAGTGGCATGTTTGCTTGGACCTCTCTGGCGGCTGCAGGCAGGACACTGTCTTGTCATGGTATGCAGAGGGGTTTGCATCTGCAGGGGGAAAAGTCCATTCAAGGGCAGGGAGTGGGAGGAAAATACTGGAGTGCTGGGAACTTATCAGTCAGTGAGGATTTTTGTCTAGGTAACTATTTCTAAAGAGTATCTGAATATAAATTACACCGTGCAAAATTAATGGACTCCTCAACCCCTTTAGTTTATTAACATTCTTGGTGGTTGCCCAGAAGTTGAAGTAAGTTTGGTGAATTGCATCATGCTTATTAACTGGAGAGAAAACCTCCTAAGCATTTTTATTGTCCTTTTAATGTCTGAACCTGAGAGTATTATGGCTGTAAAATGAATTATAACGATGTGCTAAACTGGAATAATCTCAGTCATTTTATTAAGCACTTTGTGAATGAAATGGAGACTGCTGGTGCTGTATTTTCTTTGAATACACTCCCTGGGCCTCTGCAGAACATGTGTGCAGCTCCTCAAGAAATGAGGATGCAAACCATATGGTATAGCCTGGGATGCCAGAGTGCATTTTAACCTCTTAGCGATAATATAGACATGTTACAGCAGTGTCTCCCAAAACACTGAGAAAATCTTCTATAGTTCTATTCTATATTTCTCATATTAAACTGATCTGTCAGCAACTCTAGTGATTAACTTATTGTTGCCAAAGAACAGCAGTCTTACTTTGCCATCTTTGTTCCCTGCCTGCATATCCTTTTCTTGCACGTCCACATATTGCTTTCTATGGCTCCCAAAGAAAAAACGTTTCCTTTGAGGTGAAGTTTGATACTTTAGTTGAGCTCATGTCATTTTACTTCTGTATATTTTTCTCTGTAACTAACTGTAGAGCAGTTACTTTTAGCAAGTGTTTTACATACAGAAATGTTAATAGTAAATGAGAGGAAGAGCAGTTTTTCTCTTGGGAATTCAGTTGAGGCTTTTCAGTGTTACTTTTCACAGTGTACCAAGAAGGCATGTTTTTGGAAATAAGTAGTCCTATGGTTCTACTATTAGGACCTAATAGGAGTATATAGTTAGGATCTAATGCTTCTATTATTCATTAACTGAATTACAGGTTTTAGGGGGGAAGATGCATATTCTGAGCAGTTATTTACTGAGTTTGGGTCACAAGGCACATCTGTAAGGTGTTGGGACACAGTGGAGCAGATGCAGTAACAGGTCTTGACCTGAGAACAGGACGTGGAGGACCGCCATTTCCTCTGCTGTGGCAAAGGAAGGAAACCTGATGGCAGCTTTGCTCTGTAGTTCTCCACGTAGTACGGTGCATTTGATGGCAACCTGAAAATTTACTAGCTCAGGCCCAATGTTTATTGATTCCCATTAATGGAATAACTTGATAATGCTCAACATTAAGGACATCTCTCGCAAACAGGTACTTAGAATTTAGCACAAAATCTTTTATTAGTAGTGCATTCTCAAATACGGTGGTTAGTACTGCTTCCCTTTTTTTTTTTTCTTACAGGCATTTGAATATTGTTTTCTGTTTTCAGTTTTGAAATCTGATTGTTACTGCAGGGATAAATGCACATTCCGCATTATAGGCCAGTGTAATGCAGGCTGACGCTGGGATAATTAACATAGCACAAGAGATAATGTACAGATTTTTTTCAGTTAGCTTTGAATCTATGAAAAGCTAGTTTTCTTCTATTGCTTTTCACAGTTTCATAAACACTATTCAATCAGTTATAATTGTATGTAAAATCAAAGTGGAAACCACAGAATCAATACCCTAGAAACAAAAGGCATCTAAAAATCACTGAGCCTGGAAGATCCTAAAAAGAAGTAAAAGACATTTCTACATATTCATGAGGTTTTACAGAAATGAATATCAGAGTCATGAAAAGTATATTTGAGTGTAAAATGCCCATGTTCATTAATCTCTCTTCAAAAATTCACAGGGCAGCATGTCAGCTTATCAGCTTTTTGGGAACACAGTTAAAGGGAGAAGATATTCTGTCTCTGAGGCCATCTGTGGGTGCGAGACAGATGTTATTCAGGTAGGATTTGTCAGACAGTCATATTTAGAGCTTGGTCAAGTCCATGATAACTAGAAAAAAATTGATAGGATTTGGGGTTTTTTTTCTTTTCTCTCTCTCTGAGGGATGTATGTTCTGTTTTATTTCTTGATTGAAAAAACTCCCACCCAAACTATTGTCACTATGAAGAGTTTAACTTCACCATAGACTTTTGGACCATATTGGAGGTTCCAGGACTGGTGGGTCATGTGGGTTTAAAAAAAAACCAAAACAAACCCAGGCAATTCCCAGCAATCTGCTGAAATTTATTAGAGTTCTTGTGATAACAAGGCCGCCTGCTGCTGTTCTGGGTGCCATGGAAACAGGCATTGCTGCAAACAGGGGAGGCTGCTTTCAACTTATTCCTATTTCAGAAAAAAGAAAAGAAAATAGGCTTTTGTGGGATGAGTTGCTTAAAGGACTTTGCCCCTGTCTGTTAGCCATGCATGTGGCCATTGCCCTGCCAGAGGCACTGAGAGGTGTCACAGGACTCATCAGTGTCTGCAAGAGGTGGAGTGCTGGCAGTACACTTTTGGGGGATCTTTGAGCTTCTGGGCTCCTTAATTTACAAGAGAGTTAAGTATCAAGTAGTAGAGGGTATTTTTAAATTAAGTGTTAATCTTGTCAGAGAATGCTGTCGTGGTTGAAGCATTGCACTGGAGTTCTGGAAAACTGACTTAAATGCCTCATTTGGCAGAGAGCTATGCCAAGGCTGCTCCGCTCGGCTGCTCACCCACCCCAGCTCCCCAAGCTGACGGTGTCACGCATGTCTGCTGCTCACAGGGCATGTTGCTCTGGTGGCAAGTGGCCTGCGTCGTGCAGAGGTTACTGCTTCCAGCCTTCAGGCTTCCTCTGTGGCCGCTCCTCCGGGGTTGCTTACAGCATGTGCAAACAGGGATGTTTAAAATCTGTTTCAAAGGGGTGCTGTAAATACCGACAGATGCTTCTGAAGTGCTTCACACTCGTGAAAGAAAAACATAATAGCTATACAGCAGCACTATTATTGCTAATCATAAATAAATGGGCAAATATGAAATCAAACATGCTTAGAGAGGGGTTTAGCACCTATTCATGCTTCTCTACTAGTGGCAGACGTTTGTGTATTCTCTTCCCGCTCACACTGTATGAACAAACTGAGCAGGTTAATGCATATTGTGGCATGTTTGGTCCTGTTTTATAGCCTCTTTCACAATGCTGGCGTATACAAAACCATACCTCTTAGTGGAAGGGAATAATGCAGACATTGTGAGTGGTTCATACATCCTTCACCTTATCCACGGAAATTTTCAGGCATGGGGGACCTTGTGAAATGATATGGCTGTTTATGCAGCCCAGCTAGTACAGAGTGAAAGGCAAGGGGGATTTCTTTTGTCTAATTCTACCTTGGTACTTTGTTCATGATGCAGCTTAAACTGCCGTTTGGGCTTCCTGGATGTACATATCTTGGGCCAAAACAATTCCTGGAGATCTGTAGGAGATGAGGAGGGGGCAGGAGAGCATTTCAATAGGCACTGATTAGTTGCACTCTGCAGATCACTTTAACAACGCTAAAATGTAACAACCCTGAGCACAGGATTAGTAGTGTGCCAGATAATCTGAATGGAAGTTGCCTGCGCTATTATTACTATTTCTTAATTTAAGAATAGCTAAAATGCACTGAGAAACTTCCAGAGAATTAATTCTTCTGAGTCCCAGTTGTTTGTGCTCTAGCTGATTTCTTGGCTGATGTAACTAGGCTTATCCAGAGGGCCAGGAAGATGCTCATCACCCTAAAGGGGGAGGGATAGAAAAACACTGACGTCACCATGAACTGTTGCATTTGTTTCTGTACTCAGCTATCCCAAATTTTAGATCTTTTTATGTGTTTCAGTGCTTGCTCCCTCTCCCTATTCTTAGTAAAACATCATAACGAGTAATTTCTCACTCCAAAAATAATTGATGGGAATCAGCGTAATGGTTTTATCATTTGAGGCATGGTAAATGCATTGTGCAGCAACACTGTTCAGAGAGCACTTGTTGGAATTGTTGTCATAGAGATCCTATGATTGCTGCAATAAATGTATAAGAATCCATGAAACAATTTGAGTGGTAAGCTTTATAGCTCAAATGTAACAGCTGGGGATTTCCATTTTAAGTTTCCTTAGCTTGCTTTGCTGAGTAGGAGGTGGCGGCATTCCCTTGAAACTCAAAGACTAAAATTAGAGAGATTAATGTGAGATTTTTGTAAAACCTTACATGATAACAGTCATCTTAAAATATTGTGGAGTTGGTAATGATCACATATTTATATAAGATCCATGAAAAATTCCAGGTTTCTCTCCAAACTGCACATATTGTTTGTTCTTCATGTTATTCAGTAATACAGTAATTTGTTTTGCTTAAGCTGATGTTTTTCCAATTTCTTTACATTCGACTCATATTGTTGTCATTGTTTACTTCTATTGTAATTGTTTATTTATATTTTCTGTGTTTTTCAAGGTATATTGGAAAATAATTTAAATAAATTGGCACATAGAGCTGTATTACAGACCTTGAAGAAAACCTAAATAACATTGGCAGGTAATAGAAAAAAAAATTTTTAAAGTATTATATGTCTGTCAAGATGCACGCTGTAGGGTCTTCCACTGATTAGCAGCTTTCTGGCCCCATGGAAATCAATTGCACAGAAAACCTTGAAAGCAAATCATTGGAGGTAATGTGGAAAACCTTATCTTTTTTAGAATATGGAGAAAGTTTCTGGAGCACAATAGTATTTATTTACTGATAACTGCCAAGGTTGGTTGCCAAGTCTAGATGATTGTAGGAATAAAGATACGGGTTAACTGTGTTGTAATAGAAGACTGACTCCATCTTCTTCAGACGTTGGAACAGGCTGCCCAGAGAAGTGGTGGAGTCACCATCCCTGGAGGTATTCAAAAAGCGTGTAGACAAGGCACTTCAAGACATGGTTTAGTGGGCATGGTTGATGGTTGGACTTGATGATCTTAAAGGTCTTTTCCAACCTAAATGATTCTATGATTCTATTCTACGATTCTTCACTTTTCTGTCAAATGCAATGCTTCCTTCTCCAAACAATTAATGTAGGAAGCAATATGCCATACTTTGCTTAAACATGTGCTTGGTACCTAGTAAATGGCGCGCTAAAATATGTCTCGGGTAGAAGGAAAAGCTGTGATCACTTTTCTCTGGTTGCAAAGGCTAAAAAGGAAAAAAAATGCCTTCAGTGAGTAAGCTGCTTGCTGTAATATCCAGTTGACATGGTATTTTTCAGCTGAGGCAGAAGTTAAGCATTTAGTATGTTCTTCATCAACTACACGCATAGCACAGATGGACAGACAAATAGAGATAGGCTCTTGTCAGCCTTAACTGGAAGTTAACAGAGTCTGCTGCAAGATTTCTTTGTCCAGTCCTAGGAATCCTAAAACTGATTGCCCCAACAAAGCCTGTCCCAGCACTTCTGTAAATACAGAGTAGCCCCTTCGTGGACGCAGTGCTACAGGTGGGAACTGAAGCTGGTGTGCAGTAAGCGTGGGCCTCTCCTACTTAGTGGGCCACTGAGGGAAAAAAAAATAAATCACAAACTCTTGCTGTAACTTGCAGAGTGCTCTGCTGTCTGACACAAACAGTTTGTATCAATTTTAAATTTAGGATTGCAAGTGGCAATTCAGGCAATAAATGAGGGGAGGCTCATAAAGCCAAGGATGCTTGTTCCTTGTAAACATGTGATTACCAAACCCGGTGGGCTAAATTATGCTTATCTGAGGTGGGAAAGAACACGGATGGAGGACGGGGCACCTGCAGAAACTAGTCTGTTCCTATCTCTCTGACAGCATCTGTTGGTACGATGTGAGTATCATATGATGCAGCTGTAGCCACACAGCTCATTACTACTTCATGTTAGAAGGGGGCAACATCTTCACTCAGGTGTAACTAAAAATTGAGTTGCATCTACTATATTATGTGAATATGAAATAAAGAAACTCCTGGTTTTGTGGTTAGGAGATGTATTTTGTTGCAAGGAGTTTGAGGGAGTTATTTCCTTTGCCCTTTCTTGCTTCTGTCTTTTCACTAGCAGGGCCTGAGGTCATAGTAATGGGATGGCCAGGAGGGAGGAGCACTGAGTCCTCAGTTTATTTCCGTAGGAAAAGGTTTGGCAGGGAAAACTGCTTGTCTCCTATTTCTTGGTGAGAGGATTGCAAGTAGGTGTGCCAGAACAACAGCAACAAGGGGAGATGATACAGGGTTTTCCTGCTGTATATTACAATGCTGTCATCAAAGGGATGCAGTCACGTTCTGCTTTGCGGATGTATGCTGTCACGTGAAGTGTTTGCTAGATCTCTTTCCATTCACTCCTTGTGCCAGGAGCCATGTTACTCTCTGTGGTCTCTAAGACAAAACACAAGAAATACTAACTTCAGCACGTGCCCTCAAGGCAAGCACTTGGAGGAAGAGCAGAAGCAACTGCAGCTCAGCCCTTGCCGGAGCAGTGCAGATGCATGGGTTCTGGGTTAGTGCAGTTCCCCACTATCGATAGGCTTTCTTAGAAAATGCTGTTCAACTGCAGAATATTTGAGGAGACTGACCAAATGACATGATAAAACCAGAAATGGGGATATCTGCACACACACCTGGCCATAAATTTAATCAAACCAGATGAAAGATTTTTTTTATGAATAGCTGCCTTTTTCCTTCTCTTCTTTTCTTTCTTTTCGGCTTTTCTTGTACCAGAAAGTCTTGTTTTGGAAGTAATTTGTTTATCTTAGCATGAAGGCTTTCTGGATACTTGATATCTTGGCACTTTTGTGAGATTCTGGAACTCCATTAAATTGTTTTATTTTGTTCCTGCAAACCCAAGCGTACAGTTCAAAAAGAAGCAAAATACTTACTTTTGTCATTTGAAATATTTTTCACCTAACTCACATCACAGCATGTTAACCTTCCAGTAATCTCACAAAAGTTTGACATAATTTCTTTAGGCCGCATGTCATCATCTCCTTTGAAAGTTTTAGCCACACTAAATTACCTGGTGATCCAGTTGAATTGCTTCATTATATTTTTCAGTTGAAATTTCCAGTGTCTCGGTTACAAACTGTGGTATAACAAGACCGTTCATATAAGTGCAAGTTTTCAAGAACGGCATCATTAGCAAGATTCAAAAAAAATACCTATCACACGTGTTGTTCTTGTTTCCTTCCTTGGTTTCCTTAGGATTTGGCCAAATCCTAAGAAAAAGATCCAAAAGGAAAATTCAGTTCCTTCAAAACTCTTAAGGTTTGATATATACGTTAACAAATTCTTGAAATAGTTCCATTTTGTCTGACCTTTGCCTTAAGGTACATATCCAAGAAAAGGAGACTTTGGACCCAGTCACACCCGTGCTACCTTTATTTTGAGGAGCACACCTGACCAGCAGGTTGCTGACCAGTGCCGTCCTGCCCATCTCCTCTGATACTGGGCTCCCCCATAGCAAAGATGGCAATGAGCAGAGGGCTGGCAAAGGAGTGAGACGGAGCCTGATCCTACAGGCCTCGTGTTTGGACAGCAGCTGGGATGGAAGGGCTTGGGTTTTGTTCCCCATTCCCACAGCTGTTTTGGTTTTTCTTCTCTGCTGACTGGTTAATACAAAATGCGTAATTAAGCTCCACATCTGCCAATTATTTAAAAATAAAATAGCAATTAAAGGGGGAGGGAAAAAAAAAAAGCATGAGAAACCTTTGACATGTTATCATTCTTTACTGCTGGGAGGCAAGTAACCAAAGTGAACGGGAGCTGTGGGAAGCCAGCTAGCCATCTTTCAAAATGGCAATCATTGTCACACGTTGCAGATGCCATTCTTTTCTTCAGTTGGGATGTTTCATTAATTTTGATTAATGGACTCAGTTGAGCTGAGGAATTATTTGCTTGTTTCTTTGTTTTTACATTTCTACTGTATTTTTAGTTTCTGATACTTGTCTCATCACTAATATTTCTTACCACAGTGTGTCTTCTGTGACAAAGAAGGTCATTGCCTATCAGCTTACACAAATAGCGATGTATCATCTATCTTTCTAGGACAATGTGCGGTACTCAGCCATACTTGTCTGTCTTACTGCTGTTTGTCTTGCCATCTGTCTTGTTCCATGTGTAACATCTAATTAACACCTGTGGTAATTATTAATGCTGTAGGGTCTCTTCTATTATCTATTATTGGTTTCAGGAATAAATCAGCACATTGAACGCTAAGGGAATTGTAGTATTTAATGATGAAGAACATAAAAAAATGCACTTATAGTTTTTAAATATTCATAAAATAGAAGGCACGAATAATAATTTTTAATAGAAGACTTTGTATGGTGAATAAAACTGGTGTTTTACAGCCTCTTTGTAGAGCACTAAGAGGGCACTGTGTAGCTGGGGGCCCCCCACACATACAGGACGCAGTTAAGTGATCAGTTCATGGTAACTGCCTTGAAGAAATAGTTGTTTGGGGTTTTTTTAAGTTTAATAGCTTGCAGGTTTTGACAGTGGTGTTTGGTTTGTTGAAATTGTCAGTTTGAAATGTATTGGTCTACAAAATTGAAGATTAAAGGTTGAATGTAATTATTCTCCGTGGATAACCTCCAATAGGGCAAAACATTTGGTCATCTAAGTCACAGAGCATGGTTTCTGCAACAAACTCTTTGGATGATCGTAAACAGGAGTATTTCTGGTTTAGATATCAGATTGGTTTCTGCTTTCTTCCAAAATAATTCATTTTGATAATTAAACAGACCTCTGCTTTTAGGCCCCCAAAATGGGGGGGGGGGGGGGGGGGAAGAAAAGAAAAAAAAAAAGCAGCGCCACAGTGGCACCAAAATCCATGCCTTGTGTATGTAACATTCACAGAAGCTGGACTATTGGTATCAGCTTCTAAGAGATGTGCCGCTGAGTTAGTAAAGAAATATATCCCGTGTTTGAAAGAGGAAGGAAATTCTCCTCCACAGATGTTTCTTTGTGATCAGTAACATTCAAAGACATGTTGTTTCTTTTATTATTCCAGACACATTTCAGCTAGAAGCAATACATACCTTAATTGGTCAAATCTAAGAAATAACGCAATACAGGAATAGGTTAGTTGCTTAAATTCTATTGTTTCCCATAGGATGCTTTAACAAAACTTCAGGAAAACCTTGCCCTACAATGGTGAGGTTAAGCTTTCAATGAGAATACCACAGAAGGATTCCAAATTTTTAGTCCTCAAAAAGCTGAAATTATTGTACTAATGTAATTCCTATACAATGTACATTTTCGTAAAGGATCATGTTTCCCATTATAGAGAGGGGTATTTCTTCACAGTTTAGGTCTTTTTTTTTTTTTTTTTTTTTTTTTTTTTTAAAAAACA